>DWRB01000024.1:0-79267 GCA_018250355.1 Bolla brennus | reverse complement strand
ATTCCACGATATAATGGTGAGAGTTTATGACAGAATAAATATTTACATAAGAAGTGAGGTACTGTATGAAAAAAAGAACGACAGACATTATTTTTATTATTATTGGTGCATTTCTTTTTGCGTTAGGTGTCAATTTGTTTGTTATCCCGAACGAGTTTGGTGAGGGTGGAGTAACAGGTATCACGATTATTACGTATTATTTATTTGAATGGTCACCAGGCTTAGTTAACTTAATTTTAAATGCGATTTTGTTAATAGCTGGTTATAAATTTTTGAATAAGATTACAACAATTTATACGATTATCGCTGTAGTTACGAACTCGCTATTTCTTCATTTAACAGAAGGATGGACGATTGCTTCGGATGAAATGCTTGTAAATGCCATTTTCGGAGGAATATTTATTGGGTGCGGGATTGGTCTTATTATTCGCGTTGGTGGAACAACAGCAGGTACTACCATCTTAGCAAGGATGACGCATAAATATTTAGGATGGAGCATTAGCTATGGTTTACTGTTCTTCGATTTAATCGTTGCGTTTTCATCTTATTTCATCATTGGTGCAGAAAAACTGATGATAACAATTATTATGCTATATGTAGCAACGAAAGTGATGGAGTTTGTAATCGAAGGTTTAAATCCGAAGAAAGCCATTACGATTATTTCTGATAACCCGAATGAAATTGCCGGGAAGGTAACTACCTTAATGGGCAGAGGGGTTACTGTGTACTCAGGTCATGGCTATTACACGAAAACTCCGAAGGAAATTCTTTATGTTGTTATTAATAAGCAAGAAGTAGTCAAGCTAAAACGGATTGTTCAAACTACAGATCCGGCTGCGTTCATCGCTATACACGATGTTCGTGACGTATTTGGAGAAGGGTTCGTTGATATTTCTAAAGCATAGAAATTACTTTTCATTAAAATAATCTTAATACTAAAACGTAAGAATCTATTTTGAATAATCTTTTTTCAAAATAGGTTCTTTTTATTTATCTTAAAATGTTGGTTTGTTTTTCTTTTTCTTGCAAAAAATCCAATTGTTTCTTAAGGTAAGGATGTAGAAGGATGAACAAGAGAGGGTTTAATGAAGATGATACATATTTTATTAGCTGATGATGATAAGCATATTAGAGAGTTGTTACATTACCATTTACAAAAAGAGGGGTTTAAAGTTTTTGAAGCGGAAGATGGAAAGGTAGCGCAAGGTGTATTAGAGAAAGAAAATATTCATCTTGCGATAGTAGACATTATGATGCCGTTTGTTGATGGTTATACGTTATGTGAAGAAATCCGGAAGTATCATGATATACCGGTTATTTTATTAACTGCGAAAGATCAGTTAGTTGATAAAGAAAAAGGATTCATTTCTGGTACGGACGATTATATTGTAAAACCATTTGAGCCAGCTGAAGTCATTTTCCGTATGAAAGCATTGCTGCGTCGTTATCAAATGCTGAGTGCTGATATTATTACGCTGCACGGTACGACAATTGACCGAAAGGGGTTTGAAGTGAAGTGTAACGGTCAAACGATTCTGCTTCCATTAAAAGAATTTGAATTATTATCGCAACTGGCTAGTTATCCTGGAAGAACATTTTCAAGAGAAGAACTGATTGAATTAGTATGGGGAATGGATTTTGAAGGAGATGAACGAACAGTTGACGTTCATGTGAAGAGGCTACGAGATCGCTTCTCAAAACGAACGGATGATTTTCAAATTACGACAGTACGCGGACTCGGTTATAAGTTGGAGTTGAAATAAAATGAAATCATTATACTCTAGATTTGTTTTTATGACGGTTGGGATCATGCTACTTAGCAGTATTATCGGTTTTTTATTAACAAATGTGTACTATCAAGTGAAGTTAAAACCGTATAACAGTGAAAAGATTTTAATGTATGCGGAAGAAGTAAAATCATTATATGAAAAGCAAAGTGAAGAAAATCAAGAGGCGTACTTACAGTCTATCGCGAAATTAGGATATGAAATTTATATTGTCGATGATCAAAAGAACGGAAAGCGTATCGGTAATGCGTTTCGAAAGACGACAATAAGCGATGATACCGTTCATAAAGTATTGCAAGGAGAAACGTTTAACGGCGTTTCTACATATCCAACACGTCTCTTTATTACAGGTTTTTTCGATAATGAATTAATTAATAGTGTCGGTGTGCCGGTAAAACACGGTGATAAACAGTACGCTTTATTCATTCGTCCGGACATTCAGAATCAATTTGGCGAGATGCGAATTTTTCTAGCGGTATTACTTGGGTTTATCGTACTATTAAGTATTATTTTTATAGCGATTGCAGCAGGTTATATCGTTCGTCCCATTCGAACATTTACGAAAGCGACGCAAAAGATTGCAAGTGGTGAATATGATATCGAATTAGATGAAAATCGAAAAGATGAAATTGGTACATTAGCAACTAATTTTCAAAAGATGACGAAAAGTATTAAAGAATTAGATGAGATGAGACAAGAATTCGTTTCAAATGTTTCTCATGAATTTCAATCGCCGCTTTCTTCCATACAAGGATTCTCCAAAACGTTACAGTCAGAAGAGATGAGTGCGGAAGAAAGAAACCATTACTTACAAATTATTGAGGGCGAAAGTAAACGAATGTCTAGTTTATGTAAACAGTTACTTACGCTCGCTTCTTTAGACAAAGAAGAGAAAGTGTTACAAATAAAAGAATTCAATTTGCAGAAGCAAATTAAAGACGTCATTTTTATGCTGGAATGGAAATGGCGTGAAAAAGATATCGCTGTTGAATTTGATGTGCCAGACATTGCACTACAAGGCGATGAAAACTTACTTCATCAAGTATGGAGTAACATTTTTACGAATAGTATTAAGTTTTCAAACGACGGCGGAACGATTGAATTTGTTGTAGAAGAATTAGAGTCGAGCATTATGATCTCTATATCAGATAACGGAATCGGTATGGAAACAGAAGAGATGGACCGTATATTTGATCGTTTTTATAAAGTAGATACGGCAAGAGCGAGAAACGTAGAAGGTAGCGGTTTAGGATTATCGATTGTGCAGAAGATTGTGGAACTGCATCAGGGAAACGTTTCAGTGTATAGTACGAAAGGGGAAGGTACTACTGTTCAGGTGGAGCTTCCGAAATAGATGGAAGAGGCTGCTTCGGAACGGCCTCTTCTTTTTTGGTCTCTAGTATACGTGTAAAGTGAAACAATGTAAGTCATTTTAATTACATAATTGGACCAATTTGTGGCATAAGATTAGCAGGGAGTTTAATTGAAAATGTAGAATCTCTACAGAGTTATAAGGATTTTATTGAGACTTTAACTATTTAGGGAGGAGATTACTTTGAAACGAATTGACTTGTTATTAAACGTACTAGATTCCACATTCAATAAAGAGAGTTGGTATGCACCGTTTAAACATGCTATAGAAGGACTTACAGCCGAACAGGCTATCTGGAAACCATATGGAGAGGCAACTAAAACCATTTGGGAGAACGTTAATCATCTTATTTATTACAAAGAGAGACTTGCAGCAAACTTGGAAGGCCGTGAATGGATACATAATCTCGACGGTGATGAAACCTTTTATCTTACCAATCAATCTAATGGTGATAAGGAATGGAAGAAAGTCGTTGAACGTTCTGAAAATGCTCAACGTAATTTAAGACAGGTATTGAGTGCAATTTCCGAAAAAGAGCTTGAACAAAATTCATTAGAGGAGAAATTACTAGACATCATGCTTCATGATGCTTATCATACAGGCCAAATTATTCAATTAAGGAAAATGCAGGGGTCTTGGCCATCAAATCGTTAATTGAACGTTTTAATTGGTGCTATTTTTATATTTTTAGTGAAGTAATTTACATTCAAAATTAAATAATTACAAACATAACCCCGTCCCAAATGTAGAACGGGGTTATGTTTGTTCCTGCTATAAAGCTGTACCTTTCCCACGCTCTTCCCTAAAATGAACTCCAAAAGTATCCGCTGTAATTTCATCAGCTTTCGGCAAAGCCCTTAATTTCGGATGAAGTAGCCATACGAGAGAAATAAATAAAATCCCGATGCTAGCGAATGTGAAAATGAGTTGGCTACTAAATACATTTGCAGTGTATCCGCCAATTAAGGAACCAAAAGGCATAGCAATTGTGCCCATACTTCGCATGACTGAATTGATGCGTCCAATATATTGATTTGGAATTACAATTTGGCTAATTGTCGCAAATAATATGTTGGTCGCACCAATTGGAATCCAAGCTAGGCCGAATAAAAAAATAGACAGCCATTGAAACGGTACAATCGTAGAGAGAAACCAAAAGATAGCGCCAGTCGCAAAGCTAATAATGGAGACACGGCCAACATTACGTTTGCCAACCCATGAACTGAATAATGCACCGATGAGACTACCTGCTGATATAGCAGCTAAGAAGAAGCCATATGATTTCACGCCTCCTAAAGAATCAGCGAAAGAAGGGAGTATCGCCATCGTCATACCAATTGAAAAATTAGCGACTACTGAACCGATTAAGAAGGCGCCCATTAATGAACGGAAGACGATCGAAAAGCCTTCTTTTAAATCAGAGAAATATTGTTTAGTTGAAAGTGATGTATTGTTTTCCGCTTGCTTTGGCATTTTCAATGAAAAGAACAAAAGGGCAGTAATCGCGAATGTGAAAGAGTCGATTACATATAAAGTGATTGCGCCAAGTAGTGCTACTAATATGCCAGAAAGCGTCGTGCAAATTAAATCAATGCCTTGATATGCAAATGAAAAGAGTGAATTTCCTTTTAATAATTGTGTTTTATTCAATAGAAGTGGTAAAGCTTTTGATTGTGCGGGATAGGTGAATTGTTCAATAAAGGCTACGATGGGCATAATGATGAGTAGTAGTTGAACAGTTAATAGGTCGAAGTAGTGTGTAATAGGAATGATTAATATAAGAAGACATTGCAAAACTTGTGTAATGACGAGGGTGTTTTTGATTGACCATCTATCAACGAATGGACCGGTAAGAAATTGAAGTGCAGAAGGTAATAATGTAAGGAAACCAGCCAATCCAGAATAAAAAGGATTACCACTCAGTTTATATACGAGCCACATCGCCGCTACATAATACAAACTATCTCCTATATTTGTAAAAATTCTCCCTGAAAACAATAAGAGGAAATTCCGGTTTTTCAATATGTCCATTTAATCTACTCCTTTATAATAAATTTATTCGGTAAAATAAATTTGACCGTTTATGTAAAAAAAATCGTATTACGATTTTTCTTCTTTTTTCACAAAGCGCTGCATCGCTCGTTCGTCGATTTGTAGTGCAGTAGTAGAAATGTAATAAGATTTACTATTTGGATCCTTATCTGCATCTTTTGTGATCTCGTTTAATTCAGACATCACTTCATAAAACTTTTTCACCCACACTTGAAATTGTTCTGGCGTAGCATCAAACTCCCAGCAAGATGAAACGTAATTCCATTCAGCTGGGTCTTCACTTACTTTTCGTAACATAAAAGCTTCTTCCGGTGCAGCGAGAATATGGCTTTTCGTCATTTCCGTCATTTGTAAAAAGATTTGGCGACCGGATTCGCTTAACATTCCTAAATGAGGTAATAGATCTGCGGCAGGGGTGAAGCCTTTAGCGACAGATTGATAAAACTTTTGAATGATGCCATTCTTTTCTTCTGTATAAACAATTTCTATAAAACCATTCTTTTCTAATTCTTTTAAATGGTAATGAATTTTAGCCCTTGGAATGCCGAATTTCTCAGATAGTAGTTGTCCTGTATAAGGACGTTCGCATAGACGCATCATCATTTCGACACGTAGTGGATCGCTTATTGCTTTTAGTTGGCTATAAGTAGTTAGTGTTAACATGGGCTTCAACATGATCAACTCCTTAAATGAAATTACTCGGTCAAGATTATTTGACTGAATTGTATCAAGGATTCTAGTTATTTTCAATACTTTCTGAAAATTAAATCTTCCCCTCTGTAATCTTCTGTTCATATTCCGTTCATATTTCTTTTTTATGATTAGTGCATAGAAAGAAAGAGGAAGGAGCGAGCGAAATGTTTTTAGCTCTGCGTGAATTGAAACAATCAAAATTAAGATACGGATTAATCGGACTGATTATGGTGTTATTATCATTTTTAGTTCTTGTTATTTCAGGGTTAGCAAATGGACTATCATATGATAATGCTTCATCGATTCAAAATATGGAGGCAAACAAGTTTGTTTTAGCAGATGATGCGGAAAATAAATTACTTCGTTCACAAATTAAGAAAGATGATGTAGATAACGTAGTAAATCAAGTAGGCGAGAAAGAGGCCGTTCCGTTTCGTGTGAAAGTTTCAACGTATGAAAAGAAAGATAGTTCGAAAAAAGTGGATGTTGCTATTTTCTCCAGTGAACGTGATTCATTTTTAGAACCGAAAATTGTAAAAGGTAAGAAATTAGGTACAGCAAATAACGAAATGGTTGCTGATGAATCAATTAAAGAAAAAGGAATCGATATTGGCGATACAATTATTGATCCTGTTTCAAAGAAAGAATTTACAATTGTTGGATTTACGAAAGACCAAATGTTTAGCCATACACCAGTCGTGTATGTAAATGAAGACGTATGGGGCTCTATTTCACAACCAAACCAAAAAGATTATAGTGCAATTGCGCTGAATACAGATAAAGAAATTAAAAATGCACATGTTATCGACAAAAAAGAAGTATTACAAAGTATCCCAGGATTTAAAGAAGAGCAAGGAACATTAACGATGATCATTGCGTTCTTACTTGTTATCGCTGCGTTACTAATCGGTGTATTCTTCTACGTCATTACACTGCAAAAAACACAACAATTAGGTGTATTAAAAGCAATCGGTACAAAGAATTCTTATTTAGCAAATAGCTTAGTCGTGCAGGCGTTATTCTTATCAGTCGTTGCGATGGTAATTAGTATTGTCCTTGTACAAGGATTAGAACAAATTTTACCAGCAGGTATGCCGTTCTTATTAACAACACCGATGATTGCACAATATGCAGCAATCTTTATCGTAATTAGTATTTTAGGAACACTTATTTCGTTATACCAAGTATTAAAAGTTGATGCATTAGAAGCAATTGGAGGCGGGATGTAATGACTTCATTATTGAAATTAGACAAAGTAAGTAAAGTGTACGGAGAAGGGAATACGGAAGTAACAGCCCTTCATCCGATGTCGCTTGATGTGAAAGCTGGAGAATTTATCGGAATCGTTGGTCCTTCTGGATCAGGGAAAAGTACGTTATTATCAATCGCGGGTGCGTTATTATCACCTTCAAAAGGGGATATTTACATTCGTGAGCAAAATATTACACAGTTATCAGAAAAGGAAATGACAGACATTCGTTTGAAAAAAATCGGCTTCATTTTCCAGTTTGCAAATCTTGTTCCATATTTAAATGTTAAAGAACAATTGCTTTATATTGCAAAGCTTAAAAAAGAAAACAAACAAGACTCAGAAAAGCGTGCGGATCATTTATTAGCGGCATTTGGATTAGCCGAAAGGAAAAATCATTATCCAAATCAACTATCTGGTGGGGAAAAACAAAGGGTAGCAATTGCTCGTGCGTTTATGAACAACCCAGACTTAATATTAGCGGATGAACCAACTGCAAGTTTAGACTCAAAACGCGCACGTGAAGTAGTAGAAATGATGAAACGTGAAGTGAAAGAGAGCCAAAAAGCAGCAATTATGATTACGCATGATGAAAGAATGCTTGATGTATGTGATCGTATATTGACGCTTAGAGATGGGAAGTTGGTATAAAAAAAGAACTCTTACGATGTAAGAGTTCTTTTTTCTATTTGTTTTTTCACATATTAACAAGAGGAAGAGGGTGGTATACTTTGTGGGAAACGGAAAAGATTTTCTGGGTCATATTTTGCTTTTACTTTCCGAAGTTTAGCGAAATTTGCACCGTAATATTCTTGTCCGAAATTTTCGATGTTTTGATCTGGAACATTAACATAAGAGCCAGTTACGTAAGGTTTTATTAATTGGCGTACTCTTTCAACAGATGCTAGATTAGCAGCTTCTTCGGATTTGTCTTTCCAGCTAGCAGTCCATTCCGTATAAAATAATGGACTACGCCAAAAGAAAGCAGTTTTACTGCTAGGTACTTTACTTATAGCACCGCCCCAATTAATAAAGAAGAAATTAGCTTCTGTTCCAGTAGCTTCTTCTAAAAATTGTTTCATAATTGAAATAGGCTCTTCTGACCAAAGGTTAAGTGCCCAAGCAGAAGAGAACTTAACGCTTTGATCAGACCGACCAGGGATTGGCTCGTCTGGGTCTAAGAAATCAATAGCAGCTGGGTAAGTTAATTCTTCTATAACAATTTGTGTTGGAGTTCCTGCGTTTGTTAAAGGTTCTAGTAATGTTACAAGCTCGTTTTTTGACCCTAAAAATATACCTTCTGCATGGCAAAGTCCGTTTATTTTGCTGTAAATCTCAAGAAGGCATCCTAGCCGTGAGTCTACAAAAGGTGCCCATTCTTGCCAAACTTTAAAAACAGTTTCTAATTGATCCCATGGCCAAATAATATTAAAGACTGTGGCAGTATTAGGGGCACGATGAAGTTTCAATGTGTATTCCGTATTGTATCCGAAGTTTCCACCACCACCGCCTCTAGAGGCCCAAAATAAATCTTTATTGCAACATTGATCTGCTTGAATGATTCGGCCTGTCGCATCTACTGTTTCCAAAGCGATAAGGTTATCACTTATTAGACCGATTGTTCGTGAAACTACTCCAAATCCACCGCCCATTGTAATGCCACCAATTCCAACAGTTGGACTATCTCCAAACGGTGACATAAATCCTTCTCTAGCTAGTCCTTTTACAAGTGGCCCGACGTGAATTCCAGTTTGAACGGTTGCTATACCATTCTTTTTATCTAAACAAACTTTGTTCATATCACTTACATCGATAACAATGCCGCCATTTACTACAGAAAGATTTTTATCTAACGCATGCCGCCCACTTCTAACACGTAAGGGAACATGATTTTCTCGAGCCCATTTTATGGCGTTGCTAACATCATATGAATTTTGTGCAAAAACAAAGACGAGGGGGAAGACATCAACGTAAGGATTCCAATTCTTAATAGCTTCTAGATAACCAGGATCTCCTTTATAAATGACTCGTCCTGTGAGCTTTGTTGAACCCATGTATTTCACTCCTTATATATATTTATAGATATCGTTTTAGTGTAGCGATGGACCATGGTCATGTAGTAATTAGAAGAGTAAGTATTTTAAAGGGGGATGAAAGTATTCTCTAGACGCTAGTAGAGAATCATATGTGGCAGTCTAGATGATTTGAGGAATTATATAGCTACACAAGTACTATTAGTAGTGTATGAATTGAGAGTTAACAATGTTAAAGAATTGTACACTTTCCTATCAGCATGATTTAGGTGAGTACAGTATGAGCGAAAGTTTTTCAGTTTTGTTAATTTATAAGGCACGAATCTAAGTTAGAAATTTAATAAATTTATTTATTTTGGGTGATTATCATAATGGAAAAGTGAAAGGTTTGCCTTTACAACAAATGATATGTGGATAGAAATAGAATCTAATTTTAGAGGGATCCCTTCCTTAAGAAGCCTATATATAGGCTTCTTAGAGAAGAGACAGTAGATTATATAATATAAATTATAACTGCCTTATAAAAAACTTTTAATTTTATTACGCGCAAGTAATAAAATCCCGCCTAATACAGATAACATACCTAAAGCCATATTATTTGATTGCTCACTACCAGCGTTAGGTAACTCTCTAGCGTTATTGTTTGTGTTTGTAGTACCAGTCTTTGTTTCAGTTTGTTTCGCTTGTGATACTTCATTAATTTTGTTATCGACATTTTGCTTCGTTGTATGTACCTCAGCTAATTTGTCATCAATTTTTTTCTCAGTATGTTTAAAGTCGTTGATCTTAATATCTAAGTCTTGTTTTTTCTTTGTTAAATCATCTGAAACAGTTTGTTTCGCTTGTTTCATTTCGTTTATTTTATTTAGTAAATCTTGTCTAGCTTCTTGTAATTCAGCTAGTTTGTTTTTTACATCTTGTTTAGCTAGTTCTAAGTTAGCGGAAAGACTATCTAAATTGCCTTTAATTTTCTTAAGTTCCTCTAACGTGTTCCCAGTATTCGGCTTATTTTCTTTTAGCTCAGCAAGTTTGTCCTCAGCAGTTTGTTTTGCTTTCTTTAACTCAGCTAATTTTTCATCTACCTGTTTTTTAACTTCCTTAAGTTCATTAACCTTTTGATCAATGTTCTCTTTATGTTGCTTAATTTCATTCACTTTTTCATCGACAGTTTGTTTATGTTCTTTAATCTCATTAACCTTATTATCGATATTTTGCTTATGTTCTTTCACTTCAGCAACTTTATCTTCTACTTGTTTTTTATGCTCTTTAATTTCAGCGATTTTATCT
The DNA here is from genome assembly GCA_018250355.1 of Bolla brennus. Taxonomy (NCBI): domain Eukaryota; kingdom Metazoa; phylum Arthropoda; class Insecta; order Lepidoptera; family Hesperiidae; genus Bolla; species Bolla brennus. The sequence continues at coordinate 68,794 of DWRB01000024.1, read as the reverse complement.
TCGGCGATTTGCTTGTCTTGCTGAAGTTTTGCATCTAACTCTTGTTTACGTTGTTTCATTTCGTTAATTTTTTCATCAGCAACTTGTTTACGCTCATGTAATTCATTAACCTTCGTATCAACATTTTCCTTAACTTGGTTAAGTTCATTCAATGTTTGATCCACGTTTTCTTTGTGCTGCTGCAATTTCGCATCTAACTCTTGTCTATGTTGCTTAATTTCAGCTAATCGATCTCCCGTACTTTGCTGAGGAGTAGCATCAGTTACTTCCGCATGAGCAGAGTTTGCGCCAGCAATCATTGCTAAAGCTAGTGTAGACGCAGCAATTGTTTGTTTTGTTTTCATATTTTTGTACCTCTTTTCTTTCATATGCATGAGCTGTTTTGTGTAAAATTGAGCATATAGAAGTAGATTATCTTATCATTATATACCATGTACGATGTCTAGAGGAAGTATTTGCATAATAATCTATGATCATGTAATTCTTATAGTCTATTATTTTTAGGTAGGGGAGAGATCTTTAGATAGATAAACAATTCCTTCTATAGTAGAGTTTACATCCTTACTATTACGAATAACAAACAAATAATCAGCCTCGTTTTCTATAGGATTGACCACATCCTCGTGAAGTGATTCAGACTGTTGTCGATCGAGTACTTCTTTGAAACTAGAATAACCACCTCTAAAAATATTGGTACTTCGCGTGCTTCGAGCCACTCTTTCATAAAGTACATCATCTGGAACGTCAAAATGAACGAGTATGCGTACATATTCCTCTTTTTGAAACAATTCATTTAGTAAATACATCCGGCCGTTTCGGCTTCTATTTGAGTTGCAAATAATAAGGTGTAAACTCGTATGTTCTTTTGCATAATCAACAATGAATTTCGAAAGACCGTGCTTAAATGTATTAGCGCCTTCAGCTGGCTGTAATTTTTCCTAATGCGTGTTAATAAATTCTGCTTGTTTATCTTGATCCATAACGAAAGAGTGGGGTAACTCTTTTTCTAATGTTCTTGCGAATGTAGTTTTTCCGCTGTGTGTTTTTCCTACGGTAATGATCACTAATCTTTTCATATTGGCCTCCATATGTATTGTTATAATTTGGGGTATTCGGTGTGAATCGACAATTTTCCTGCTGGAGAATATTCAAATTGTTGGAGTGCTAGCAGGCTGAAAACTTGACAAAAAAACTTATTTATTCTATAATTTACCAATATAAAAATAAAGTGTATAATAGGGTTCTCCTGGCCAGGGGAACCCTATTTTTGTTGTGAAAATGAAGGAGTGTATGTGCGTGAAAAAAGGTGAATCAAGTGTAACGTCGCTAGTATCAGCTTTCGGAAGGGCGTATCATAGTGAATTTGATAGTCCAAAAATCTTTGATGATTATGTAGCGAAAGATTTCATTTCACAAAAAGAGCGTAACGATATTGAAACGAATATGGTTCAAGGAATACATTTTTTCAATACAGATATTGCACAGCAGTTTCAAAATAATCCACAAGAAATATTAAAATGGATTACACAAGTACAGTTATCACCAACACCTTTGGCACGCGCGGCATATTGTGAAAGAGTATTACTACATGAAATTGCATTAGGTGCAAAACAATACGTCATACTCGGTGCAGGCTTAGATACGTTCAGTTTCAGACACCGAGAATTAGAGAATCAAATAGAAATATTTGAAGTGGATCATCCTTCTACGCAAGCATTTAAAATACAAAGAGTGAAAGAAGGAGAGTATGAAATGCCAAGCAACCTTCATTTTGTTTCAATGGATTTTACTAAAGGTTTCTCGAAGCAAACATTAGTAAATGAAGGATTTGAAAATAAAAAGACTTTCTTTAGCCTATTAGGTGTTACGTACTATTTAACGAAAGAGGAACTATCTAGTTTAATAGTACGTTTATTTGCGATGGTTCCAGAGGGAAGTTCTATCGTTTTTGATTATCCGGATGAAAATTTATTTACGGAAAAAGGATTGTCCAATCGAGTTGAAAATATGGTGAAAATGGCTGCAGTAGGCGGAGAACCGATGAAATCGTGTTTTTCTTATACCGAAATGGAAGCACTGTTAGAGAAGGCGGGCTTACTCATTTATGAGCACTTAGCACCAAAGGATATTCATACATTATATTTTGAAGGACGAGACGATTATTTAGAAGCTTTTGAGACGGTGCATTATGTGCATGCGGTGAAGAAGTAGAGGATTAGTAGTGTGAATTTAAAATAAAGTCATGATGTTTCGAATGGAATTTCGCTGTTTCTGAAAGATATGAACCGAGATATCTTAATAATGAAGAGGTCTTGTTTTTTTATACACACGGATCAGATTACTTTAATAGTTAGATTAAAATAAACTGTGATATGATTAGTATTGGATTTATTAATAAGGGGGTTTTCAAATGACGCCAGAACAAATTGTTAGAAAATTTTTTGAAGAAGTACGTTCAGGGAAGAATCCTGACTATTCAAATCAGTTGATGGCAGAAAAAGTATTGGCACATCAAATTGTATCTGAAGAAGAACAAGCAATTTGCAGAACACCTGAAGATTATGCTGAACATGTAAGAGAGATGATTGAAGTATATGGTGATTTTTCTTTAGAAATACAAGAGTTTTTAGTACAAGGAAGTAAAGTATATGTACGTTGGAAACAAGTAGGTATACACTTAGGAGAAATCGATGGATATCAACCTACAGGACTCCCAATAATTCAAATGGCAAGTGCTGTGTATAGAATAGAAGATGGAAAAATAGCAGAGTATTGGATTCAAATTGATAGGTCAGGAATTCAAAATCAATTTGAGTGCAATAAACATATTCAGTAGTTAATTTTTAAGAGTAGTAGAAAAATAAAAGTAAGAAACAACATCTTGTTAAGCGAAATGCTTTTGTTGTATAAGGTGTACAAAGCAATTAAACTTTTTTTAGGAGAATTATTCGAATTATCACAAAAAAACGTATTATGATTGACCGTTTTTAAAAATAAGCTCTTATCTTTTGTTTAATAAAGCTACAATTGGGCATGGGGAGAAATCTCTGTGTCTTTTTTTATGAAAAAAAGGAGATGGGGTGTAGTGGTGGAAAGTATTAAGTACATTGCTACTGGAAGGCGGAGAATGATGAAAAACTATATAGGGCATATGCAAATGATACAGAGCGAATGAATCGAATTCTTGATACGGATGAGGGAGCAAGATATATTGGAGAATTTGCACTAGCGTTTAATCCTTATATATTACACCCGATGAATAATACGTTATTTGATGAAAAAATAAACGGTAGTTATCATATAGCAATTGGAGATTCGCTACAAGGTGCAGACAACGGGAATACATCAGCGGTACATTGGGATTTAGTAAATATTCAAAGGTCAGAGTATGGCGGTGGTGAAATTTGGTTTGATGACGTACTGATAAGAAAAGATGGACGGTTTATTTTACAAGAGTTATTCGGATTAAATGAAGAAAACTTGAAGGGGTAAAGTGCTTTATTGAGAGTGTGTAAAATAGATTAAAAAACAACATATTAAACGAAGAGATATATCGTGTAACTATACATTCATTTAATATTAGTAGGGTACTTGAAAAGGTAGCGCTATGGGGAGTGTAAAAGCGACAAAATGTCTTAAAAAACAATTAATTTTTAACGTCATCTACCTTTACATTCCCTCCTTATAATGTGAATTGGACAAGCATCTAAGAGAAAGCTGAGCGTGTCAGTTTGTACATTCTAATATGAGGAGGAGAAAGTGTATGAAAAAGACAGTTACTTCATTAGCAGTTATGGCCGTGTTATTACCAATGTTTTCTATGAATGCAGAGGGGAAAGAACAAGTCCAAAAATCAACTACAACGTTTAATGTTATTAGTGACATTCAAGGGGATTTATCGGATTTTGACCACGTATTAAAAGATATGAACAAAGTGACACCGCTATCTAAAGCGCTTATTATGAATGGAGATATAACGCCAGAAGGACAGCAGTCACAGTATGATGATGTGAAGCGTGTGTTAAACAAAAATAAGCATCCGGAAAATGTGTGGTCGGCTATTGGGAATCATGAGTTTTACGCAGGGAAATGGACAGCTGATGGAAGGTTATCTCAAAGTACATGGCCAAACGGTGTAACAGAAGAAACATTATTTAATCGATATTTGAAATTTAGCGGACAAGAAAAGGTGTACCATAAAAAAGAGTTAGATGGTTATCCGCTTTTATTTTTAGGGACAGAAAAATATATGAGATACCATGATTCAAAAATGTCAGATCAAGTGTACTTAAGTGAGGAACAATTAGGTTGGCTGAAACAAAACTTAGAAGAGTACAGTCAAAAAGATAACAATAAGCCGATTTTTATTTTCTCTCATCACGTTTTACCTGATACAGTATCTGGATCAAGACAATCACCGTATTTAAAAGACTATTTAAACGTGGATAAATTGTACGATATATTAAAAGATTACCCGCAAGTTGTCTTTTTCACGAGCCATTCGCATTGGGATTTAAATTTACCAGACTGGGCTGGTAAAAAGAAAATTGCAGGCGGAGATGAAAAAGGATTTACCGTTGTAAATACGGGCGGTATTGAAACAGGATGGAGGTCAGCTGGTCCTAATGGCGGCGAGATTCATGCACCAGATGGTTCTTCGTTTAAACAAGGATTGCAAGTAAACACGCAAGGTAACGATGTAATCGTAACAGCTTACGATTATAAACGTGATAAGGATATAAAGAAGCTATTCGTTAGTGATGCGAAAGTCGCACAAATGGCACCAGATGTAACAGCTGATGATAGTAAAAATATAATTGTCGGTGCAACAGAGTATATGGAGTACAATGTAGAAGGAACGAATGAGTGGTACACATACAGTAAAGGGAACCCTCCAAAATTTGATGGGAACAAGACTGTATACGTACGCCATAAAGGTGAAATGAATTTAGAGCCAGGATTAACACAGCTTCTTCGATTTTCGGCAAATAAGTGATTAGTAAGGGCCTACTTTTTAATGAGTGGGCTCTTTTGTGTTGTCATTTTTTGTCGGTAAGTCGATATATTTGAAAAAATCGTTCATATAAACTTCATGTACCGAAATAAAGTGAAAGTTATTAATGTAATTTCACGTACCGAATTGGAGTTAAAATTATTAATACAATTCCATGTACCAAAACCGAATTCCAATACATTTTTCCTCCAGAAAGGTGACTTCATCATTTTTACATGCAATAATAGTATCGTTACATACATTGTGAAAGAAGTACAAAAGGAGCGTTATTAATGAATTTAGCTAAATTCCCGAGAAAAAAATATACAGAATCATATACACCAATTGAAAAATTAAACAATTTTTCTGAGGCACTTGGCGGGCCGACTATTTATTTTAAACGAGATGATTTACTTGGTTTAACAGCTGGTGGTAATAAGACGAGAAAGTTAGAGTTTCTAGTTGCGGATGCACAGGAAAAAGGTGCAGATACGTTAATTACAGCTGGTGGTATTCAGTCAAACCATTGCCGTCTAACTCTTGCAGCTGCGGTAAAAGAAAAAATGAAATGTATTCTTGTATTAGAAGAAGGGCTTGAGCCAGAAGAGAAGCCAGACTTTAACGGAAACTATTTCTTATATCATTTACTAGGTGCTGAAAATGTAATTGTTGTACCAAACGGAGCAGATCTTATGGAAGAGATGCATAAAGTAGCGAAAGAAGTTAGTGAAAAAGGTAATACACCATATGTCATACCAGTTGGTGGATCAAATCCTACTGGTGCAATGGGATACGTTGCTTGTGCGCAAGAAATTATGGCACAATCATTTGACCAAGGAATTGATTTCAGTACAGTCGTTTGCGTAAGCGGTAGTGCTGGTATGCACGCTGGTTTAATTACTGGTTTTGCTGGAACACAAAGTCACATTCCTGTAATCGGAATCAACGTAAGTAGAGGAAAAGCAGAACAAGAAGAGAAAGTAGTAAAACTTGTTGAGGAAACGTCAGCTCACGTTGGTATTCCGAACTTTATCCCGCGCGAAGCTGTTACATGCTTTGATGAATATGTAGGACCAGGTTACGCGTTACCAACGCCAGAAATGGTGGAAGCAGTTCAATTACTTGCGAAAACAGAAGGGATTTTACTGGATCCAGTGTATACAGGTAAAGCGGTAGCGGGATTAATCGACTTAATTAAAAAAGGTACATTTAATAAAGAAGACAACATTTTATTCGTACATTCAGGTGGTTCACCAGCGTTATATGCGAATACATCTTTATTTGCGTAAGTGTAAAAAAGCATTGGGTATCCAATGCTTTTTTGTTATATAATGGAATTATTGTGGGATGAGAAGGGAGATTATATGAGCTCAAATGTAAAATGGATCATATATACGGTACTTAGCATTTCTATTTTACTAATTTCATTTGTGGCTTATGGGATTTATTTATATTTTACTTAAGTGAAATGGTAACCAAACCAAAGGAAAAATAAAATAATTGCTGTGTTACATAGCGTAAAACATAAACCGATAATGGCTAAAATTTTCTTCTCAGATCGGCTACAAAAAGAGATGACCGCTAATAGGATTGTTATAACAGCGGAAGCTAATATGAAGTAGGCGAAAGGTACGACATATTCTACTCCAACTTTGTCTAAAATAGGTGAGAAGAGAAAGAGATTAATAGTAACAAATATACTTACAATAAGAAACGTATAACTTTTCCAAGTGTATTTTTTTAACTGCATAGAACGACACTCCTTCCTCTTTATTATTTATATTTCTAAGTTTAAGTTAATTACCTTTATTTTACAATATTAGTATTTTTATTGAAATGAGGCAGATGAATATGAAAGTTAGAAATTGGTCTCTTGTTTTTATTGGCATTTGTATACTCATAATAACCGGCTGTTCAAATATAGTAGGAAATGAAGATCAAACAATCAAAGTGCAAAAACATGTGGATGATAAATATGAAGATTTGAAGGTAGTTACAGATAATAAGCAAGTTCAGCAAGTAACGAAAATATTAAATGATACTACTTTTGAAAATAAAAAAGTGGAAATGTCTCGTCCAGCTGATTATCACTTTGGTTTTCAATTTAAAAATCAGAAAATAGAGGCGAAAGCTGTGTTATATCAAATTTGGATAAGCACTAATAAGGATAAAGTGGAAATCATCTCGGGAGATAATCAGTACGCTCAATTAGAAGGAAAACATGCAGCCACTTTGTTTCGGATTGTTACAGGAGAGAAGTTAGCTGAATAAACGTATATGGGGTTATAGGAATTCAGCTCGTATTTTTCATTTTTGGAGATAATTAGTTTTCAACAAAAATAGCTATCTTTTTACATTGGAATAAATATTGAGAATCGGATAAAATGGAAATTGGGCATTGACTTGATGAACCTTAAGGTGTGCATGAATCCGCCATTGAATTATAATACTAGGAAATATATTGTTTTTACAAAGATTCGATGGTATGTTTAATTTTCTTAATATAATATTTCGCTTATGTAGGAGTGGCTATTTGAAGAAATTAATATTATTAGTGTTATTGGCTACATGCTGTCTCACTATTGCAGGATGTTCTAATAATAGGATTACACCAAAGAATGAGTCTAAAACTTCAACACCTGTAAAGATTCAACGTATCAACAAAGCGTGGTACAAACATATATAATAGTTTTAAAGAAACTTGAAATTGTTGATGATAAGGATCATAAGGTGAAATTCGTTAGGCTGATAGTAGAGGTTGTGAAACCTGGTGAAAAGCGGGAAGCATAGTTTGCATTTGAATTTATAAAAAATGCGACATTAAAATATTCACAAAAAAGAGTCTACATGTAGTCCTTTTTTTGTGGATATTTTTCATAAATAATAGATATTCTATGGTGCCTTCCTTTGATTTGAACCATCCGAAAATTATTTTACCAAGTTAAGTAGTGTCGCCCTTCAAAATTCGGCGAATGCGAGGGATCCGTAGTAGCTCGATTGATATGGTCCTTTTTTCACTTTATCTACCATCTTAATGTATCTGTCTATTAAAAAATCTAACTTTAATCGATTAAATGAGATGAAATCTGTTAAAAACAATGAAATTTCAGGAAAAATAAGGTACACTATTCAATGGTTTTGGTTTAAAATCGATTGACGTTAATGTATACGGGGGAAAGATTAATGAATAACAATACAGTAAATGAATCAGTTGAAGAAGTTGAGAAAAAACGAGTAAGATCAAGAAAACGTTTTACAAATTGGAAGCTTATCGCAGCGGGTGGCGGTGTAATTGCACTTCTTATTGGGGGAATGAGTTATTACCAGGCAACTCACTTCAATTCAAATGTTACGATTAATGATACAAAGGTCGGTGGTTTGAGCGCTGATCAGGCAATACAGAAGTTAAAAACATCGGGACTAGCAAATAAAGTCTATATTGATCAACAACAAATTTTAGATGAACAAGATACAAAAACGGAACTGACGGAAAAAGATTTGCCACAAGTTAAGAAACTATTAAAAAGCCAGTGGACATTTTTCCCTTCCTCAAAGGAAAAAGATTATTCATTGCTACCGAAAGAAGCGGATCAGTATCGTAGTGAAACGATGAAAAAACTTGTAGAAGAAAAGCTTGTTTCTATGAATGAAAAATTAAAAGCGCCTCAAGATGCTATGGCGAAGCTCGAACAAGGAAAAGTTGTTATTTCGAAGAGCATTGATGGAAAACAGTATGACGTTACGAATCTACTAAAAGATTACGACAAGCAGAAGCATAAAAGCGAAATTCATCTAAAGTCTGCATACATACAGCCTATTAAAGAAGACGATCCAATCATCAAAAAAGAAGAGAAAGCATTACAGAATCTTCTTGGACAGTCCGTTGATTATAAAGTGCAGGATGAAGTGTACTCATTAAAAGCGAAAGATTTAATTCAAAATGCCTCTATGTCAAAGGATATGAAAGTGACAATCGATGCGAGCGATATTAAAAATAAGGTTGCTGAAATTAATAAGGCTAAATCTACATTACATAAAGACTTCGCTTTTAAAACACATTCGGGTTCGGTTATATCAGTAAAAGGACAAGGATACGGCTGGGCACTAGATGTGGAAAAAGAAACAAAACAAGTTCAACAAGCCTTTGAGAAAGGCGAAAAATCGCTTTCTGCTTCTAATATTCACGGGAATGGTTGGGAGAAGGAAGGAATCGGCTATAAAACAACATCGAATAATGGCATCGGAGATACATATGCAGAAGTTTCCATTGCAGATCAGCAAATTTGGATTTATAAAGATGGGAAATTAGTCGTCACAACAAATGTAGTAACGGGTAAACATAGCACGAGTGAAGATACATCACCAGGTGTGTGGTACGTTCTATATAAACGAACACCATACACGCTGAAAGGAAGCGCAGTAGGGAAAGCTGATTATGCAGTTAAAGTAGATTACTGGGTTCCATTCACAAATAGTGGTCAAGGATTCCATGATGCAGGCTGGCGAAAAGACTGGGGAAATAATGCTTATGTAACAGGGGGATCAGGTGGGTGTGTAAACCTTCTTCCTAACGTTGCGAAAACTGTGTATGATAGTTTGAACACGTATGATCCAGTTATTGTGTACTAGAAAATAGGTACGTATCAAAAACTTAGACGAATAAACAAAGCAGGAAATCTTACCTGATGGTACATGAAAATACACCTCGTGAAATTGCATACTAAGTGTGCAATTTCAATGGAGGTGTTTTTTGTTTGAAGACAAGAGCTCATTGTCTATAAGAAACAAATTGGAAAGAGATTGAGATGAAAAATAAGTATTCAAATAGTCAATAAAATTGACATTGAATATCATTTTCATTTATTATGGAAACGTTGCATTTAATTAGACATGACTTTTTTATTAATATAATAGATTTCTATTAAGGTGTCCCATTTAAGAATTTAAAAGTAGGAAAGGGTAATATAAAAAATGAATTGGAAAAAAGGCGGATTATGGATTATTATTTTTTTCATTGTAAAAGGTACAATTTCTACACTTTTAATCGTTACAGGTGCTAAATATTTTGATTTGTCATTTATGCAGATTTTCGTACTAATACTGATCTTATTACTGATTTCTCTCATAAGCCGAAAATTGTTGCATAGACATAAACAAAATAAAAAGCAAAAAGAGCTAAATATATAATAAAACCCCAGAGACCTTTGGATTTCTGGGGTTTTATTTCGATATTTCTCCATATGCATATCCATTTAACAGAACAGGTTGTCCAACATGATAAAATCGATGCTGTTTCAAATTAAGGATTGAAGAATCTTTATTGTGGAGCCACAAACATTCATACATTATGCTCGTTTTTCAATTGGTAGTTTAAAGGTAAACGTACTGCCTTCTCCTAATTCACTTTCAACCGTAATTTCTCCCCCGTGTAGTTCGACAATCCATTTTACCATCGACAATCCTAAACCTGTATTTCCGGTACTTGAAGATGTTCGTGCTGCGTCAACTCGATAGAAGCGATCCCATATTTTCGTAATATGTTGCTCGCTGATACCTATGCCATTATCGGAGACTTTACCTATTATGTTGGCTTCATCACGGAACAGTTGCACATTTACAGTGCCGTTCGTTTTGCTATAAGCAATCGCATTTGTTAGTAAATTCATTAATAAACGCATCATCAACGTTTGATCTGCTTTCATAAACAGGTTTTCCTCTATATGAGTTGTCATATCAATCGATGCTTCTGGAACCATTAATGAAAGCTCTTCTACAACGATTTCCGTTAATTCACTCATATTGATACATTCAAATTGGAAAGTATTATGGTTTCCTTGGTCAGCTCTCGCTAATAATAAGAGTTGTGATAGTAGCGCGGACATTTTACGTGATTGCTTTAAAATGACTTCTAATGATTCTTCCATTTCTTTCGGATTATTCCTCTGCGATAAAGCGTATTCGCATTGCGAAATAATAACAGATGTTGGTGTTCTTAATTCATGAGATGCGTCAGATGTAAATTGTTTTTCACTTTCGAATGATGTCTCCAATCGCTCAAACATTTTGTCAAAGGTTTGTGCTAAATGATACATTTCGTCTTTCGGTGAACCTTGTAAATGAATTCTCTTCGAAAGGTCTTTACCATCACCAATTTTACTGGCTGAATCACTCATTTGTTGTACAGGTCGAAACGCTCTTTGTGTAATAAAATATCCTCCCACTGCCGCAATGAGAATAAGTAATGGAAATGAGATGAGTGTTATGACAATAAGTGTATTCATCGTTGATGATAATTGGTTCATAGTCATTATTCCACGAATCCAGACTTGCTCATCGCCGCCTGCATTATGTAGAAAATCATATACAATCCATTCTTTATTACCGTCTTTAATGGTTTGTATTTCATCGGATTTAAGTGATGTCTTTTTATTAAAGCTTGTTGGACTATTTCCTGCCAGCAGCTCACCTTGTTTATTATAAATGCTGATATTTACTCCGTCTTCTAACGTTTCAAAATCATCGTCCATCTTTAACTGTCCATGCTTATATTCGATATCTTCCATGCTTTCTTTTACTGTACTCTTCAATTGATCTTTCATATTAAAAAGCAAAACTTGATCTGAAGAAGTTAAAATAAAAGCTAACACGAGTGCCATAATAATTACAATTAGCCCTGTATACCACAGGGTTACTCTCATTTTTATTGATAGTCTTTTCATGATTCTACTCGCAATACGTAACCAGTTCCTCGTACGGTGTGAATTAACTTCGTTTCAAACTGGCTATCAATTTTTTTGCGAAGATAGCGGACGTAAACATCAATAATATTCGAGCCACCTTCATAGTCGTAATTCCACACATGTTGCTCAATTTTATCTCGTGTGAGCACAACTTCTTTATTACGAATCATATATTCTAAAATAGCAAATTCTTTACTGGAAAGAGTGATAACTTGGTCTCCTCTAGTTACTTTATGCATATTGCAATCCACCACTAGGTCAGCGATTTCAAACACATTAGATGTGTTTCCTGTATTTCTTCGCATTAACACGCGAATTCTTGCTAACAGTTCGTCAAAAGCAAACGGTTTTACTAAATAATCGTCCGCACCTAAGTCGAGTCCTGTTACGCGATCATCAATTGTATCTTTAGCTGTAAGAAGCAAGACAGGAGTTGTATGATTTTCTGCGCGTAATCTTTGTAATACTTGTAAACCATCTATCCCGGGAATCATAATGTCAAGCACAATCAAATCGTAGGTAGCCATGTTTATATAATCCAAGGCATCTTCGCCATTCCCACATGCATCGACACTATAATGTTCTGCATTTAATCGTTTTACCAATATATTTTGTAAGTCTTGTTCATCTTCGACAATAAGAACTCGCATTAACATTCTCCTTTTTTCCTTATTAATATGTATCACTATAATTCCAAAACATTAAAGAAAGATTAGAAACGATTTAATTATATCATTTTATTTTTTTGTACATTAATCTTCCTTTAATGTTTGTTCAGTAATATAAAGGCAAGGATAAGGTGCACATGTAAAGGGAGGAAAACAGAATGAGAAAGTGGATGTTGATTGGAGCAATGTCTTGTGTATTCTTAACAGCTTGTTCTACTCAAGCTGATAACAATACAGAAGTACAACAACTGAAAGTGGAAAATGATAAATTGCAAAAAGAAAGTTCTCAACTACAACAAGAACCAATCAAAACACAAGCTGCTGCGAATGATACGAAGCAAATACAAGATTTAAAAAACGAAGTCACATCTATCGTTGAAAAGGCAAATAATACGAAACCAGTTGGAGCTAAAGAAGAAAACTTAAATACGTACTTTGCAGCAAAAAAAGAAATTGATCAATTAGATGACAAGATAGATCTATCTGATAATCAGCTAGAAGCAGATTATCACGCCGGAACGATAACGATTGAACAATATAAAGCGCAAGAAAGAGAACACGATATACTGGAAGATCAATTAGAGCAAGCAGAAAATGCACTTGAAGCAAAATTTGGAATAGATGATTAATTATTAAGGAGTGGATGAAAATGTTAAAACATAAAAAGAAAATAATGATAAGTGTAATTGCTATTTTAGTAAGTGGTATTGCTATTGTTGGTGGATATTATGGTATGGGTTACAATTATGCAAAAAAGAATGAAAACTACACAGAGAAACAAGTTCGCGAAATTTCTTTAGCGCATACAAATGGAGAAATTATGAATGTGAAAAAAGAATTCGAATTAGAAGATGACAACTTAGCACAATCAAAATTTGAATATGAAGTGGAAATCAAGACACCTGATAATCTGTTAAATATTTTAAAGGTTAGTGCTAGAACAGGTACAATAGAAATCGATAAAGAAGATTAAAAAATATCGACAAATAAAATATTACGTATTTGAAAAAATCCAATAAGCTGCCCATATGGGTAGCTTATTTACATAATTTTCAATATCAGCAGTCAATGTATCTCTAAACCTATAAAAAAAGTCCCTTCAGAAACAGCCTGAAGGGACTTTTCGTTCACAAAATTAAATCCTATGAGATTTTGAAAAAAGACAATCGAGCGGCTGGTTGATTACTACCTGTATTACCTCCTATCGTAATTGACTGCCCACTAACATTAATAAGAGTAATTGTATCCCCAGCAACGACTTGAAGAAATCCAAAAGCAACAACTTCTTGGCCTGCTGCAGTTCCATAGTTTGCTCCATCCAAGCCTGGAGCAAGATTATTAAGAGATATAGATACTCCAACAGGTCCTGCTTGACTTGCAGAAGTCATTAGTGCACCAATAAAATAATAAGTACCAGGCACTTGAATTGTAAATGTGGAAATTCCATCAAATAAAACATTGTTTAATAGAACAGCTCCAGTGCTAAAATTGACTAGAGCAAGATTAGCAAGAGTTTGTGATGTAATTGTTATAACACTAGCACTAGCAGTTGAGAGTGTTCCAGTTTCTCCAGTTGGCCCAGTTGGCCCAGTTGGCCCAGTTGATCCAGTTGGTCCAGTTGGCCCAGTTGGCCCAGTTGATCCAGTTGGTCCAGTTGGTCCAGTTGGTCCAGTTGGTCCAGTTGGTCCAGTTGATCCAGTTGATCCAGTTGATCCAGTTGGTCCAGTTGATCCAGTTGATCCAGTTGATCCAGTTGATCCAGTTGGTCCAGTTGGTCCAGTTGATCCAGTTGATCCAGTTGGTCCAGTTGGTCCAGTTGATCCAGTTGATCCAGTTGGTCCAGTTGATCCAGTTGATCCAGTTGGTCCAGTTATTCCAGTTGATCCAGTTGGTCCAGTTATTCCAGTTGATCCAGTTGATCCAGTTGGTCCAGTTTCTCCAGTTGATCCGGTTGATCCAGTTGGCCCAGTTGATCCTGGAATTCCTTGTAATCCAGTTGCCCCCGTTGGTCCTGTAATTCCTTGATCTCCTGGAATAGGAACTGGAAATGCGCAAGGCATATTACAAGGGTTGAAGTGTTTTCTATAATTGGATGACATAAATAAACAACCAACCCCCTTTACTTATCATATTTATTACATATAATGCAAAGTGAGCTTTTTTTCTTGTATGTTTATCCCTATTTATTCAATAAATAGGGACATACACCATATTCATAAAAAGTTAACATGATACCAACACAACTGTGCGAATTCAAGAAAAATAAAACAACCTATCCCCTAAAGAATATAGGGAACAGATGGTTTAGGTGTTTTGATATGCGTCCCGCTTTCGGAGGTCACTTCAAATTCTATTAGAGGTTTTAAAACGCCTTTATTGCAGAATTTGATTGTTGCCATAATCATCCGATGTTAACTGTCCCAATTGGTATACAAATAGAGATGGATACAGCAGATAAAACATTGACAATTCTTGAAGATTGGATAAATTAACTCCATTAAATACTAAAAGATTGATTAATCTAAACATGGATTAATCAGTTTTTTTAATATCCCAATTTGCTTAGCGTGGTTTTTTTCCAAAATGCTGGCGGTACCCAATCGTTATCAAGCTAAGAAAAGCGAATACCCCAGAACGACGGTTTAATTAAACCACGCAAACTCTTTATTTTAGCGTAACTCTACATTTTTCCTTAACCGAGACATAATGATATATTAGAAGAAAGAAAAAATCTTAAGTGGAATTAAACTTATATAAGCTTAGCTTGATGGGGATTGGGTGGGACCCCTTTTAGCAAAAACGGAGTGGAAATGATGAGTATAGACAGTTTTGTGGGATTGATAAAGGACGAATTATTAAAAGAGGTAAGCATAAGAAGTGAAGATGAATTCGATCCTGTAGTAGTTAAAGATATTCCTAAACTTTGGAAGTGTTTAGGGATAGGTAATTATGCTGCAGTATTTATGCACAAAGAATACAAAGATTGGGTAGTGAAAGTTTACGCACGAGAAGGAGAAGGAATTGAAAAAGAGTCGGAAGTATACCGAAGAATCGGAGACCATCCTTCTTATTCGAAGCTTATATATAAAGGAGAAAATTTCATAGTATTGAAACGTTTAAAAGAAATTACTTTATACGATGCCCTTCATAAGGGGATTAAAATTCCTAAGCAGGTGATCCATGATATCAATGAAGCTTTAGAATATGCAAGGGAACAAGGATTAACTCCTTGTGACGTTCACGGGAAAAATGTGATGATGGAAAACGGAAGAGGATATGTAGTCGATGTATCTGATTTCTTAAAAATAAAAGAAGATAGTAAGTGGAGAGACCTAGAAAAGGCATATTTTATATTTTATTTGCCTTTCATTTATAAATTTCCCTTCCCTATTAAAATACCGTATTTTATGTTAAACATTGTTAGACGTTCGTATAGAAAATATAAGAAGCTTAAAAAGAAATTCAATTTGTAAAAGGACGACATACTTATCTTTAAGTTAGATAAGTGAACGACTAGTAAACAAAAGGACCGTACATTTTAGATATGTCTAATATGTACGGTCCTAATTTTATAACCTCATGAAGTAATCAGTAAGGTTTATATTTTCTTTTTCACTTTTTTCTTCAAGCCCTTTATTCTTCTTTTAAGAGAAGCAATGACGGCATTTTGATTGTTTTTGTTTTGTTTAAACCTAGAGTCCACAAATACTTTTTCTTGTTGATTTCGCAAGAATTGATGCGTTCTTTGAGCGCTGTATGGTTATACAGTGTGGTTTTACTCACTCCGGGTTCTTTCTGTCACACTCTTGAAGTTAATTATATTTTTCTACGTACTAAATAAAAAGATAATGACCCCATAATAACAGGTGCAACGAAATCAAAGAAATGGGAAAAATTAAAAGGAAAAAGAAATGGTATAAGTGTATAGATAACTGCTTGTCCTATAAATACAGGAATTCCAAATTGAAATTCTCTACATCGTTTGATTTTCCTGTATAACACTTCCCCAATTAGACAGGCTACAAGAGCCGGTATACTACCATAAGTGACGATCGTTTTAATAAATCCTAATACAACGTTCGGGTGAATAAAGCTAGGATGAGAAATATATGAAATCAAGAACCATCCAAAAATAAAAGCAAACAGACTTGCAGCATAACTAATTACAAATTTTATCAACACAATCATCCTCACAGTTTTCTAATAGTAACTTCATTGTATGACATAACGCATCATTAACAGTAGTCAATGATGCATATAATTTTCGTTTTTATGGGATGAGTCCTCAATAGTGGCAAATATCCATACTCCTATTAACTGGTTAATTAAAGACGAATTTGTTCCACAACTCTTAAGTTATTATAATATGAAAAAATTAAATGCATCTTCTTCAATTCATTCAAATGGTTCAATCTTCGCATCTTATGAATTCTCTGAAAGTACTAAACTTAAGCAAAAAAATTAACCATTCTATGCAAGAAAGTTTAGATAGCTAAAAGCATATGTTTTATTGAAGGGATGTGATTGAATTATGGAAAAGTCGAATTGGGGAATTGGAGGATTAGTATTTGTTGGCTGCATGTTTCTTGGCGGAGGAGTGGGATCTATATTAGGCGATACGCATGCTGGATGGCTAGTAGGGATGGGGGCTGGATTTATTGGGATGGCTTTAACGAGACTGATCAGAAAGTAATATAATGGGATTCCTCTTATGGTGAATAATGTAATTAATGGCATAAGAGCTCTATAAATTATAGTTAGAACCTTATCTTTAGTATTTGTCATTTCTAAATTTCTGCATACATAGATATGATTCTCAAGTCGGAGGATGGCACCTTAGGGTGTTTTTTTTATGTTCTCTAAAATTGTTTTACCATATAAAAGACTTCGTTAGATTCCGATAATCTTTTTTGTAATA
This sequence comes from Bolla brennus, assembly GCA_018250355.1. Lineage (NCBI taxonomy): Eukaryota > Metazoa > Arthropoda > Insecta > Lepidoptera > Hesperiidae > Bolla > Bolla brennus. The sequence continues at coordinate 51,475 of DWRB01000024.1, read as the reverse complement.
GAATAGATTCATTACCGTTTCAGACCTAAGTATTTATTCATAACTTAACAGTAAAAGGGGGGATGATTCAAGGTATGGCGTGTAATGGTGAATTAATTTGTCAACAGTTTGCAAGAATTATAGGTGGCCAAGAAGGGTTTGCCGGTGGAAAATGCGTGGCTACAATAAATCGGGATGAAATACAAGCAACTATCTTAGGAAAACGTTTTAGAGTAACAACTTCCTTCTCATTCGAATCACGAGATAATAAAACTGGACGAGCATTATGTTTAGGCCGGGTAGCGCTATTGCAAAGAGAAGTCAATGGGTTTGTTGCTACAATTATTAAACAAGGAATAATCGTTTCGTCTATACACAATGAGTGGTTATGTGATGAGCCGAATTTAATTTACGTTAATATCGAAGACGTTGATGATCCGCTAAGCTTCGCAAGGAAAGTTAGAAAAGCGTTATGTAATTAACCAATCTATTTAGTTAAATGAGCAATATAAAAGGATCTTTAATTGAAAGATCCTTTCATACATAAGATGAAGGTTTTTCCTTGTATTTCATTAATTAAGTTCGCTTGATTAGCGAACGAACGTAATTCCTGTGCACGAATCGATATAATAATTTCTGCTTTTATTATAGTTTCAGTCTTTTAGTAGCAATTAAATATTTACGACAAATTTTGACAAATAAATACATATATTTTTGTTATGCTATGAAAGTTATTAATTTGTGATGTATATATAGGAGGATTTTTTAATGTTAAAGAAATTGTTATTATGTGTAATTATGAGCTTGTGTGTAATGGCTTTAAGTGCTTGTAAAGGTGATGAAGAAAAATTAAAAGTAGCAGAGGATGAGCAAAAAATAGATGAAAATAAAAAAGTAGCGGAGGAAGAAAAACATAAGCAAGAAGAGCAACAAAGAGTAGAAGAAGAGAAGCGTAAACAAGAAGAGCAACAAAGGGTAGAAGAAGAGCAGCAAAGAGCAGAAGAAGAGAAGCGTAAACAAGAAGAACAACAGAGGGTAGAAGAAGAGAAGCGCAAACAAGAAGAACAACAGAGGGTAGAAGAAGAAAAACGTAAGCAAGAAGAGCAACAAAGAGTAGAAGAAAAGCGTAAACAACAAGAGCAGAAGACTCAGCAACAACAGTCTATACAACAAGAGAGAACACAAAAACAAGAAAAAACAACACAAGCAACAGGTGGGAAACCAACAAGATCACAAATTTCAGTTGGTTCACATGTAGTTATTCAATTGGAAAATGACTATAGTAAAACTGTAAGTGGTGTTGTGAAAGACATTTTGACGCATAGTGAAACACATCCGTACGGAATTAAAGTTCGATTACAAGATGGACAAATTGGCCGTGTTCAAAGTGTTAACTAGTGAAAAAAGATTTGACTATTTTTCAAATAAATAAACGCTACAAAAAAACGGTTCTTTCGTAAAGGAACCGTTTTTTGTAGCGTTTTGCTTAGCGAACGAAATTAGCGTTTTGTTGATGTCACCACACCTCTATCAAGTTATCACATACAAGGTAATAGATGTTTTTTATAATTTGAAAGGAGAGGAAATGAACTTGGAGGGAGTATGGGAAGCGTACAATAAATACATTGAGGGGGCATGTTTGAGCCATGGACCTATCTTCCCGTTCTAATTAACTAAAAGAAGAACTTCCCCATACCGATTAGACTACTAAGCATTCCGATTCCATTCATGGTGCCTTTTCCTACTGTCAGCAAGTTTCCAAGCATTCCTGGTTGACCGTTACCTCCGTTAGTCCCCCATCCCATGGGACTTATCTGTCCTCCCCATCCTGGAGGGTTTCCAAAACCACCCCAGTTATTGGTGTTAAAATTAAAAGCTTTGGCTGGCGCTGGCGGCGATAGTAAAGCGGCAAGATGACCTTGTGCGAACATCCCTGTATGATTGAATGGTTGAGCCCAGGGGAGGGGAGGTTTTTGAAAATTAAAACCTGCATGACCTTGTAATGGAGCCCAATTAGCAGGGTGTCCTTCGGGCATCATCCCTGCATAAAGGATTGGCTGACCTAAAGGGAAGGGAGGGGGCTGGGGATTGAAACCTGTAAAATTGGCTGGTGAATCCCAACCAAATGGATAGACTCGGCAACTCCAATTCTTAGGAATCTTCAGACCGTTCATTCCCTCAGTTTTAGTTATTTGGGGCTGTAAATATAATGATGACATTGCAATTTGGTTATTATATTGCTCACCGTTTCCCTCTAAATTCAAATAACAATATTGGTGCATAAGTTTATTCCCCTCACTTTAAAAATGTAATGTTAGACTTAGCCTATGTAATATTCCTTTTTATGGATGGTTACATATCTAGATTTACAAGCCTGTATTGAAAGGAATGGGTGTGTGGTCATATTTATCTCGCTATTTATGGGCATAAGACACCACCTCAAAATTAAGTGAAAGCGGCTGCCTGTAAAAGAACCACTGATTCAAGTGTCACTTTATTTTAGAAGGGGATTTTCAGCTGCTCCTTTTGTTTATTTCAGCCTAATTTAATTTTGGTTAACAAACGCGTTTATAAAGGTTTAATCAACAAAAAAATTTTAACATGTTATGTCGAGCAAGTAGAATTATTAAAAAGAGAATATCCATTCAAAGAGTTTGGCAAAATACTGAAAGGATAATGTATTCTTATGCAGATATACAAACGATTTAAACGAATCAATGGAATTTATAATGAAGGGGCAAATGAATATATGAGTGAAACATTACATAAAAGAAAGCCACCATATTTAATGCTTGTGATCCTTTTTATTGGAGCATTTGTTTCATTTCTAAATAACTCGCTTTTAAATGTAGCCTTGCCATCAATAATGAAGGATTTAGATATTAAAGATTATTCAACGATTCAGTGGCTTTCTACAGGGTATATGCTTGTAAGTGGTGTATTAATTCCGGCCTCAGCATTTTTAATAACCCGCTTCTCCAATAGGAGCTTATTTATTACATCTATGTTAATTTTTATTTTTGGTACGGCCTTAGCGGCTTTAGCACCGAACTTTAGTTTATTACTTACTGGCCGGATGGTTCAAGCAGCAGGTTCTTCAGTCATGGGGCCTTTGTTAATGAATATTATGCTAGTAAGCTTTCCAAGAGAAAAAAGGGGAACAGCGATGGGGATTTTTGGATTAGTTATGATTACGGCACCAGCAATTGGACCGACACTATCGGGTTATATTGTAGAGTATTATGACTGGCGTTTGCTTTTTGAAATGATTTTACCGTTAGCAATCATTAGCTTACTGTTAGGGATTTGGAAATCAGAGAATGTCATGAGACAAAACAAAAATGCAAAACTTGATTATCTCTCATTATTATTATCTTCTGTCGGTTTTGGCGGTTTGTTATATGGATTCAGTTCTGCAAGCTCCGACGGTTGGACGAATAAAGTTGTTTTAACAACATTAATCATAGGCGCTATTGCCCTAATTACTTTCATTGTCCGCCAATTAAAAATGAATGAACCGTTATTGGATTTACGTGTTTACAAGTACCCAATGTTTGCACTTGCGTCTGTAATTGCAATTGTCAACGCAGTGGCCATGTTTTCGGGTATGATTTTAACCCCAGCTTATGTACAAAATGTCCGCGGTATTTCACCGCTGAGCTCTGGGCTGATGATGCTTCCAGGCGCGGTAATAATGGGGATTATGTCACCAATTACAGGTAAACTATTTGATAAATATGGCCCTCGGATTCTTGGTATAGTAGGACTTTCCATCACAGCTGTTTCAACTTATATGCTGGCAAATCTGCAAATCGACTCTAGTCACACACATATTATTCTTATTTACACATTGCGGATGTTTGGGATGGCGATGGTGATGATGCCACTTATGACAAATGGTCTTAATCAATTGCCAACTCGCTTAAATCCGCACGGTACAGCTGTTAATAATACAGCTCAACAAGTGTCCGGTTCAATTGGTACTGCTATTCTTGTTACGATTATGAATTCTGTAACAAAAACAAAAGCTGAAAGTCTAATGGCTGATGTAGATCCTACAACCTTCACAGAGGCTACGAAGGCAATGTTAACTCAGGAGGCTTTATTATCCGGAATTCAATATTCATTCTATGTAGCGCTTGGTATGAATGTTGTTGCCCTACTATTAGTTTTTTTCGTTAAACGTGTAGATACAAGCGCGGAAGCTGTCGAGAGGTTAAATCGGTAGAGTAAAATAAAACTTTAGATCATGATTCCTATAAGTTTTTACTGTTTAGTTAGACTATAAAGGAGTGCAAATTTCTGCTGCTAAGGCGCTGGTATTTAAATCTGGAAAAGAACCAGTGAAATAATTATATATAGTAAAAAGGATCTGATATTCATATCAGATCCTTTTTCATTAGTAACACAGTATACTTGCTTATCGTATTTGTTGGAATTGACATTAGGAACTACTGGTTTTCCCAATACTACAATCTTTAGCTCTCAATTTCTGATGAACATTATAATAATACGCTTCGTTTTAATTTAGTATTTTCTCTGCAAGTTATAAATCTAATTGCCAACAAACAAATAAAATTACCAGCCTTATACGCAATATCATAATCAGGAATAGTTAGGGAAAAGATAAAATAAGGTAATCAATTACATATCTTTATCCCAGGCGATTAATTGCTTTCTACTCTTTATTGAATGGGATATTTTATTTCATGCTTTTTTGAAAGGGTGTTTTTAATGGAAAAAAAAGTATCTGCCATTCCTCAACCGAAAACATATGGACCGCTGGGTAATCTCCCATTAATCGATAAAGATAAACCGACCCTATCCTTTATCAAGATAGCGGAGGAGTATGGTCCCATTTTTCGAATTCAAACTTTAAGTGATACCATCATTGTCGTTTCTGGACATGAATTGGTAGCAGAAGTCTGTGACGAAACAAGATTTGATAAAAGTATAGAGGGTGCTTTAGCGAAAGTGCGTGCCTTTGCTGGAGATGGATTATTTACAAGCGAGACTCAAGAGCCTAACTGGAAAAAAGCTCATAATATTTTGATGCCTACATTCAGCCAACGAGCAATGAAAGATTATCATGCTATGATGGTCGATATTGCTGTACAACTCGTTCAAAAATGGGCACGGCTTAATCCGAATGAAAACGTAGATGTTCCGGAGGATATGACTCGCCTTACATTGGATACAATTGGTCTATGTGGTTTTAATTATCGATTTAATAGCTATTATCGTGAGACCCCTCATCCTTTTATTACTAGCATGACCCGTGCTCTAGATGAGGCGATGCACCAATTACAGCGGCTGGATATAGAAGATAAACTCATGTGGAGAACGAAACGTCAATTTCAGCATGATATTCAATCTATGTTTTCTTTAGTAGATAATATTATTGCTGAACGAAAAAGTAGTGGAAATCAGGAAGAAAATGATTTACTTTCCCGTATGTTAAATGTGCAGGATCCGGAAACTGGTGAAAAATTAGATGATGAAAATATTCGTTTCCAAATTATCACTTTTTTAATAGCTGGGCATGAAACAACAAGTGGATTATTATCTTTTGCAATCTATTTTTTATTAAAGAATCCAGATAAATTGAAAAAAGCCTATGAAGAAGTAGATCGGGTTTTAACAGATCCCACTCCAACATACCAACAAGTTATGAAATTAAAGTATATCCGGATGATTTTAAATGAATCGCTACGTTTATGGCCTACTGCTCCAGCATTCAGTCTCTATGCAAAAGAGGATACAGTGATTGGTGGGAAATATCCAATTAAGAAAGGAGAAGATCGTATTTCTGTTCTTATTCCACAGCTACATAGGGATAAAGACGCGTGGGGAGACAATGTGGAAGAATTCCAACCTGAACGATTTGAAGAGCTGGATAAGATTCCCCATCATGCTTATAAGCCATTTGGAAATGGTCAAAGAGCATGTATCGGTATGCAGTTTGCACTTCATGAAGCCACACTCGTAATGGGAATGCTTCTTCAACATTTTGAATTCATTGATTATCAAGACTATCAGCTGGACGTAAAACAAACATTAACGCTAAAGCCGGGTGATTTTAAAATTAGGATTCTACCCCGAAATCAAACTATTAGCCATACTACTGTTCTTGCGCCTATAGAGGAGAAACTGAAAAAACATGAAATCGAACAGCAAGTTCAGAAGACTCCTTCTATTATTGGAGCCGATAATCTTTCGCTTCTTGTTCTGTATGGATCGGATACAGGGGTAGCAGAAGGTATTGCAAGAGAATTAGCAGATACAGCTAGTTTAGAAGGTGTTCAAACGGAAGTGGTAGCTCTTAACGATGGAATTGGGAGTCTGCCAAAAGAAGGGGCGGTTCTTATTGTAACTTCTTCTTATAATGGAAAACCACCAAGTAATGCAGGGCAGTTTGTGCAGTGGTTGGAGGAATTAAAACCGGATGAGCTAAAAGGTGTTCAATACGCAGTTTTTGGTTGTGGAGATCATAATTGGGCTAGTACTTATCAGCGAATTCCAAGATACATTGATGAGCAAATGGCTCAAAAAGGAGCAACAAGATTTTCTACACGTGGAGAAGCGGATGCAAGTGGTGATTTCGAGGAACAGCTCGAACAATGGAAACAAAGTATGTGGTCTGATGCGATGAAGGCATTTGGATTGGAACTTAACAAAAACATTGAGAAAGAACGCAGTACATTAAGTTTACAATTTGTTAGTCGTCTTGGAGGATCTCCTCTTGCGCGAACATATGAAGCAGTTTATGCATCTATACTAGAAAATCGTGAACTTCAATCATCTAGCAGTGAAAGAAGCACGCGTCATATTGAGATATCCTTGCCAGAAGGCGCTGCGTATCAAGAAGGTGACCACCTTGGGGTGCTACCAATTAATAGTGAGAAAAATGTCAACCGAATTTTAAAACGCTTTGGATTAAATGGGAAGGATCAAGTCATATTGAGTGCAAGTGGACGAAGTGTAAATCACATACCTTTAGACAGTCCTGTTAGTTTATTTGACCTTCTTAGTTATAGTGTAGAAGTTCAAGAAGCAGCCACTCGAGCACAAATACGAGAAATGGTGACATTCACAGCATGCCCTCCTCATAAAAAGGAATTGGAATCATTATTGGAAGAGGGAGTTTATCATGAACAAATATTAAAGAAACGTATGTCAATGTTGGATCTTCTTGAAAAGTATGAGGCTTGTGAAATCCGATTTGAACGCTTTTTAGAACTTCTTCCAGCGCTCAAACCGCGTTACTATTCTATTTCAAGCTCTCCACTCGTTGCACAGGATCGTCTGAGCATTACGGTTGGTGTTGTTAATGCACCTGCATGGAGTGGGGTAGGGACATATGAAGGAGTCGCTTCTAATTATTTAGCTCAGCGTCATAATAAAGATGAGATTATTTGTTTCATTCGAACGCCACAATCAAACTTTCAATTACCTGAAAATCCAGAAACACCAATTATCATGGTTGGACCAGGTACTGGAATTGCACCATTCCGTGGATTTTTGCAAGCGCGTCGTGTTCAAAAGCAAAAAGGTATGAACTTAGGAGAAGCACATCTATATTTTGGTTGTCGTCATCCTGAAAAGGATTATCTCTATCGTACAGAACTAGAAAATGATGAAAGAGATGGATTAATCTCTGTACACACAGCTTTTTCTCGCTTAGAAGGATATCCTAAAACATATGTACAGCATTTAATAAAACAAGATAGAATCAATTTAATTTCGTTATTAGATAATGGGGCGCATCTTTATATATGCGGTGATGGAAGTAAAATGGCTCCTGACGTAGAAGACACCCTTTGTCAAGCATATCAAGAAATTCATGAAGTCAGTGAACAAGAAGCAAGGAATTGGTTGGATCGTGTGCAAGATGAAGGGCGATATGGAAAAGATGTTTGGGCTGGTATATGAATTTTTCTTAATTAGATAAGTAATATTTAATTCACGAACTTCTTTCGACTAAGTATAACTGTAAACAAAATAAACAGCTTTATAAAAACCCTGTATTTTTTATTGAATATGGGGTTTTCTTATTTCTGAATAAAAGGGACGTATATGTTGATTCAAAATCCAATAATTTTTATGCTTTATCATTTCCCGACAGAAAACTTCCACCTCAAGGAATGGGTAGGACATGGTCCAATGAGTAGGTGGGAGCTGAATGACGGTTAGGAAAAAGCCTAAAGGTTCTTTTGGGTGAAGAATCAGTATGAGGTACCGGTATTTTAATCAGTTCGTTCCTATAGAAAGAAAATGTTATAGCTCCGAGGCATTTTTACATCTACGAAATGGTTTCATTGTAAAATTTCTTTCATTTGTATATTTTTTTTGAAAGGGACAGAGGACTTTCGACAAAAAAGAAGAAATGATACGTGATTAGTATTTTTTTGCTACATCATGATATCGTTCTCATGCATATCGTGAAAAAGATTGTAAACAAATCAAAAAAGGAAGTGAGGTGAAAAGCGATGCTTATCCATAAAGCGTATCAGTTTCGGATCTATCCTAGTTTAGAACAAAAAATAGCTATTACGAAAACAATTGGTTGTTCACGATTTGTATTTAACTACTTTTTGGAAAAGTGGAATGATAGATATAAAGAAACAGGAAAAGGGTTATCCTATGGCACTTGTTCTTCGCAATTACCTACTCTCAAAAAAGAATTTGTATGGCTAAAAGAAGTGGACAGTATCGCTCTTCAATCTTCTCTTCACAACCTCGCTGACTCGTATGCAAGATTCTTCAAAAAACAAAACAAAGCACCTCGGTTTAAATCGAAGAACAATAAAGTCCAATCCTATACAACGAAACATACAAATGGAAACATTACGATTATAGATAATAAATTGAAGTTACCGAAACTTGGTCTTATCAAATTTGTCAAAAGTTGTGAGGTAGAAGGACGAATTTTGAGTGCTACTGTCAGAAGGAATCCAAGTGGAAAATATTTTGTCTCGATTCTTGCTGAAGCAGAAGTACAAGAATTGCCGAAGACCGATTCCGCTGTTGGTATAGATGTTGGTGTGAAAAACTTTGCTATTCTTTCAACGGGTGAGGTATTCGGTAATCCAAAATGGTCTCGGGTATTAGAAAAGAAACTCGCTCATGCCCAGCGTATTCTATCTAGACGTACAAAAGGCGGAGCGAATTGGCATAAACAGCGAATTAAAGTCGCTCGTATTCATGAACGAATCAAAAATGCAAGAACGGATTACTTGCAAAAACTCTCTACAAGGATCATCAAAAACCACGATGTGATTGGGATAGAAGATTTGCAAGTATCGAATATGTTACAGAATCACAAACTAGCGAAAGTGATTCAAGAAGTATCATGGTCACAATTCAAAGCGATGTTGTTGTATAAGGCATGCTGGTATGGGAAACAAGTGATTGTGGTGTCGAAAACATTCGCTAGTTCCCAAACTTGTTCGCATTGCGACTACAAAAATAAAGATGTGAAAAGCCTGAACCTGCGTGAATGGAAGTGTCCTTCTTGTGGTATATATCATGATAGAGATGTGAATGCAGCGGAAAATCTGAGAAAAGAGGCCATAAGGCTGCTAACCGTAGGGATTACGGGGATTGCCTACTCATAAAACTGAGGGATACCTTGGTGTTCGTAGGAATCCCCCACTTCAAACAGCTCGTTAGAGTGTTAAGTGGGGGTAGTTCAATATAATCAAGTCAAAAAAACAAAATAATATTTAAAAATATCTACCGCAATCATTGAATTACGAAAGCAGCTGTCCCACTAAGGAATGGCTGTTTTTTTTACATAACCTAAAGCCGTTAAACTGTATGCGTTCAAGTTGCTATCATTTTGTAATTATTTTATCCCGCATTAACGGGCAGTAAGATTCCTACCTCGAAATTCGGCGAATGCGAGGGAGTTAGGTGGGAAATCAACTGCCCGTAAAAGCCCGATTGGTGAAGGCTAATAATCAGTGGAGGTTGTGAAAATACAGGTGAAATTTCAAATGAGTGCAGGAATAATTGCAGCACTCATTTAAGGTATTACATGCATTCGAATTGAAAAAAGGAGTGAGTGAAAATGGCATATTTATTACAAGTTGATTTCCCGTTTGAAGGTCCTTTTGGTGAAGAAATGGAAAAAGCATTTTGGGATTTAGCAAAAAGTATTAATGAAGAAGAAGGATTCCATTGGAAAATATGGACGGAGAATCAAGAAACGAAAGAAGCTGGAGGCATTTATGTATTTGAAAAAAAACAAGATGCTGAAAAATACGCGGAAATGCACAAAAACAGACTTCAAACATTTGGTGTTACAGATATTAGAGTAAGAATTTTTACCATCAATGAAAAGTTAACGAAACTGAATCGTGGTTATAGTAATTAATGAGGGACACGTAATTCATAAAAGAAGGGGATAATCCCTTCTTTTTTTGAATTGATGCTACAGAAAGAATAGCGTGTTTTTTTAATTTAGGGGGCATCTCTTTTTGATAGTTTAATATCAATGTGACAATACCCCTTTATTATTTTTCAGACTTCCCTTGTTCTAGAATGTATGCTTCTTCTTGTTCCGGTGTCGCTAATTCGTACGCTTGACCAGTGCTGTTATTGTCCAATTCCCATAATAAATTATGCTCCTCAACGGATTGAGAGAAATCGCCTTCATACCAACGCACCAAAATCTTGAGGTACTGTTCTTTATGTTGTAAGGTTCCACTATTACTTTCATCAATTACTCGACGTACTGCTGCGATGTTTTCTGGAGTCATTTTAATAAATCCTTGCTTTTCGTGAGATAACACTTTTTGATGAGTCATTTTGTGCATTGCATTGATTATATGACGATCAGAATTGAGGTCAAGTATTACCTCTTCTCCTTTAATTTTCTCAGTCTGCTTTTTCTTAACGTCTGAACCTGCATACGTACCGACTTTGTAACCAGTAAAAATACCAACTGCTATAGCAATCACTAAGCTTGATGTGATTTTAATCCACTTTTTCAAACCTCGTCCCCCCTTTTCTTGAAGTGTACCATAAAAGAAGAGCTGTATACCGCTATCTACCTGTTTAATCTACATAAAGCTTCATTATCGGTAGTCAATGATGTATAAAGTTTTCGTTATGGGAGTAATTAAAAATCTTAGGTTGATGGCACTAACTCATCGCTATAAAGATTTTTAATATAATAAAATACGTTTATCCAGTGGGACACCTGATTTTTCACATATAGATTCAATCATTCGCAAATTAGCACTATGTGGAACATACCAGTTCACCTCATCCAGTTGTAACTTTGCTTGACATAACAATTCTTTAATACCAATAACATATGATTATTCTTAAGAATGTCATTGAAATGTACCAATAGATGTTAGTGTAGCAAAATAAATTGTGTTATGATATGAGCAAATATAAAGCTATGTAACGGAGGGATTCACATGCCGCATGTTGTGTTTCGTGGAATTACTGCTGAACAATTAAAAAGTATAAGCAAGCCATTAGTAGAAGAGCTCGCAGAAATCTGTGAGTGTGGTACGGATAATTTTACCTTGGAACTACCAAGTTCTACGTTTGTATTCAATGGAGAAGAAATAGAAGCGTTTCCTCTTATTGAAGTGAAATGGTTCGAGCGTGGACAGGAAATTCGTGATCGATTTGCCAAGGCCATTACTACATATGTAATGGATTTTGGACTTCCAGAAGTAGAGGTTGTATTTACGGTTTTCACAGAATCAGCGTATTATATTAACGGAAAGCATTGTGCAAGTTAGAGCTATTTGAAAGATTTTTATAACATTAAGAAAAGAAATAGGAGAGAATATCCTATTTCTTTTTATTCTTATAAAAAAATATGAATACTAAATCCAAAGTAATGATAATAATTAGAAGTGATAAGTGTATAAGTGTATAAGTGCATCAGTGCATCAGTTTTCCCATTTAATAAAGACTTTATAAAGAAATCCCATTCTGTTTCATAGGGAGGCTCTACCCAATTTCGTTGCATTCCTAGCACTATTCCATTTATGAAAAAGATAATACTTAATAGAATTCTTCCAACAAATACGGCAACTACTTTTAAATTCCAGTGTCTTATCTTAATTACATACAGGATTGGAAAGAGTATAAGGATCCAAAAAATAATAATATAGATTGTATTGATCATTCTTTACTCCTCATAAAATACTTGTTTTTAACCCGCAAAATAAAGGTTTACTTTACCTCTCCGTCTCAAAAAACTCAATCCATTCTCCATCAGGACCAGCGAAGAATATGTAACGTGTCCCATCTGGTAATGTTTCAATTTCTTCTCCTAGTAAAAAGTTTACTTTGTGTTTCTGTATTCTTTCAATTTCATCCTCTAATGAATCCACCTTAAAGCAAATGTGATGTACTTTTCCTTCTGCCGGAAGAGAAGAGTTGTAGCCTTCAATGAGTTCGAGTATCGTTTCCTTCGATTCTTTTACACCTAAAAAAGCGAGTTTTAAGTTTGGATTTGGGTGACCCATACGTTTAATGAGTTGTAAGCCGACTACCTTTTCATAAAATGAGATAGATGTTTCTAAGTTTGCGACCATAAGACCGACGTGTTCAATTCTTCTAACTGGCATGTAGATCCCTTCTTTCTGAAAATTATATACAATATGTTATTGAAAATTAAGAAAATAAGCAAGATAAAAACCTTACAAATTTTAGCTTGTTATATGGTATAGTGAGAAAGTATGTTTGGGGAGAAGGAAGGAGATTATACGATGAATACACCTACTCAAACTCCTTCATTATCGGCAACGATGAAAGAGTGGCATTATGCATTAGCGTATGAAATTAAACATTGGAAAACGATAGGTGGTAGTAAAATTTCTATTATGAACGGTCGTTTTTTATATACAGATTATGAAAGTACAGTATACGTATTTCAGCTTATTTCGGAAGTAAGCTTACCTGAAGGTTCACCAATTCGAATTGAGTTTGATGGTGAGGAAGCGACAGGAGAAGTATTATCTGTACATGGATTAGAAATAGAACTGAAATTAAATGATTATATACAAGGTGAAATACGAGAAGCTGTTTTATACAGTGAACCGTGGCAATTGTTAGAGCAACTACAAGAGCGATTGAAAGAGGCACATAAAGATAAGTTAAAACGTAATCGTATAAAGCGTCTTGTTGATGGGACGAGCAGTCCGAAACATATTGAGAAGATGAAAAATCCGAAAAATGAATTGGCGTATCGTTCGTTTTACAATCCGACAACGTACGTGTGGGGACCGCCTGGAACAGGGAAGTCTTACAATTTATCACGTATTATTTCGGCTCATTATCAAAAAGGAAAATCGGTACTTGTATTAGCTCATAGTAATGCGGCAGTAGACGTATTAATGAGCGAAGTAACGAAGCAAATTGAGAAAAAAAAGAAATGGACACCTGGCGAAATTGTTCGTTACGGTTATAGTCAACATGAACATATACGAAATCATGAAACATTACTTACGTCGAAGCTAGTTGAAACGACGAACGGATCTTGGGGAGAAGAAAGACTCTATTTAGAAGAGACACGACAAGATCTTCGTGAAAAGATTTTATCATATAAAGCGACTTCTGCTGATAAGAAGCGTATACAAGAGATTGAAAATGATCTTCGAAAGCAAAAAGCGAAAATTAAAGAAGTAGAAAAAGAATACATTGAAAACGCGAAAGTAATCGGCGCAACTTTATCGAAATGTGCCATTGATTCACTTATTTATGAGCGTACATTTGATTTAGTTGTCGTAGATGAAGTGAGTATGGCATATGTTCCGCAAATTGCATTAGCTGCTTCACTTGGAAAACGTATTGTCGTTTGTGGTGACTTTTTACAGTTACCTCCAATTGCGATGGCGAACCATGAACTCGTTCGAAAATGGCTCGGGGAAGATATGTTTTACCATGCCGGAATTGTTGAGTCTGTCAATAAATCAGAAGCACATCCAAACCTCTTTATGTTGCAGGAACAAAGACGTATGCATGCGGATATATCGAAGTTTACAAATTCGTTTATTTATAAAAATAGAGTGTACGATCATCCGTCTGTTTCAGACCGTAAAGAACTTGCGCAATTGCAACCGTTCGCAAATGAAGCGAGTGTTTTATTTGATACGAGTTTAATGGGCGCCTTTTCGTTAAAAGATGCGGCTTCTGGTTCTCGTTTTAACATTATGTCTGGTTTAGTAGCGATGCAAATGATGTTAATCGGGCTGTTAGACGGTGTTCAATCGATCGGTGTTGTTACACCTTACAGGGCACAATCCCGCTTCTTATCAACGTGTATTAGAGAAATGTTGCAGAGAACGAAATATCAAAACATACCAGTTTTAGCAGCGACAGTTCATAAGTTTCAAGGGTCTGAAAGAGATATGATGATTTTTGATACAGTGGATAGTTATCCGCAAGAACGACCAGGCGTGTTATTCTTTGACCATAAAAATCATCGCCTCGTCAATGTTGCAGTGACAAGGGCAAGAGGGAAGTTCATTCAACTATCAGATTGTCATTATATGCGTAAAAACCTTTCGAGAAAACAAGCGTTATCACAATTAACAGCTCATATAGAACGTCACGGAGATGTGTATGATCGCACAACATCAAGACAATTGTGGGAGCGGAAAATTTCGAAACGTTTACGCTGGTTTATGGAAATGAATCTTGAAGAGCCGAAAGTGTTATTAAAAGATATTTTAGCTGCAAAACGAAAGATTATTATTTCACTTCCAAGCACAAAGCAAGTGGATAAACGAGTATGGCAAGCGTTAATGCGTACAAATGCGCAAATAACAGTGTATAGTGATGGACCAGTTCCGTTAAAAAATGTAAAGTTACAAAGACAAAACAAAGCATTCCCGTTTATCGTAATCGATGATGAAATCTTCTGGGCAGGAGCGCCACTCACATCTCAAATGATGTTTGAAGGTAGTACGGAATTTCCATACGTATGTGCAAGGCTGCAAGCACCAGAAACAATAGGTGTATTAAAAGGGTTTTTAGATATTCGGTAAATTCGGATAGGAATTCCTTGACTTTTAATCGGAATGAACTTAGAATGAATGTAATTTAATATAATTTTATGAAATTTCTTATCAAGAGAGGTTGAGGGACTGGCCCTATGACACCTCGGCAGCAGATTCGTTATGAATACTGTGCCAATTCCAGCAAGGTAACTTGAAAGATAAGAAAGAAGCTCATTTTGACTGTATATGCAGAAGCCTCTTTCTATCTTTTAGAAAGAGGCTTTTTTATGTGAAAATATAAGGGGGAAGAAAAATGGGAGCGACAGGAGTAACGTCACAAAGAAAAACAATTGAAGAGAGTATTGAAAGAAATAAGGAAAAGTACATAGAAACAAGTCACGATATTCATGCGAATCCAGAGATTGGTAACCAAGAGTTTTACGCATCAAGAACGTTAAGTTTATTGCTAGGGAGTGCAGGGTTTCAGCTGCAGCACAATATAGCTGGACATGAAACAGGTTTTATCGCGCGAAAAAGTTCAGGAAAACAAGGGCCAGTCATCGCATTTTTAGCTGAGTATGACGCTTTACCAGGACTCGGTCATGCGTGTGGTCACAATTTAATTGGCACAATTAGCGTTGCGGCTGCGATCGCATTATCAGAAACGCTTGAAGAAATTGGCGGAGAAGTTGTCGTGTTCGGAACACCAGCAGAAGAGGGCGGGCCAAATGGTAGTGCGAAAGCGAGTTATGTGAAAGCTGGCTTATTTAAAAACATTGATGCGGCGCTTATGATTCATCCGAGCGGAAAAACAGCTCCAACGAGTCCATCACTAGCGGTCGATCCACTTGATTTTCATTTTTACGGAAAAACAGCTCACGCCGCAGCTTCACCAGAAGAAGGAATTAACGCATTAGATGCGATTATCCAGCTTTATAACGGTATTAACGCACTTCGCCAACAACTTCCGTCAGATGTGAAAATTCATGGCGTTATTACTGAGGGCGGAAAAGCACCTAACATTATTCCTGACTACGCCGCAGCAAGGTTCTTCATCCGCGCAGCAACGAGAAAAAGATGTGCGGAAGTAACAGAGAAAGTAAGAAACATCGCACAAGGAGCAGCGTTAGCAACAGGTACGAAAGTGAAAATTCATCAATTCCAAAATGAAATCGATGAACTACTCGTAACAAAAACATTTAATGACGTCGTAGCGGAAGAGTTAGAACTACAAGGTGAAGAGGTAAACCGTAAAGAAAGAGTAGGAATCGGCTCAACGGATGCAGGAAATGTAAGCCAAGTTGTACCGACAATTCATCCGTACATTAAAATCGGTCCAGATGATTTAATTGCGCATACGAATGAATTTAGAGAAGCAGCACGTTCAGAATTAGGAGATAAAGCATTAATTACATCCGCAAAAGCACTAGCAAATACAGCGTATCGATTAATTACAGAAGAAGGGTTGTTAGAGAAGGTGAAGGAAGAGTTTAGAGAGGCGCAGAGGAATCAGGGGTAGGTGAGAAGGAGACGTATCTCTGGATTTTCTAGTAGGAAATTGAATGAAAAAAGAACCAGCCTATGGCTGGTTCTTTTTATATTATATAAGAATTATTCCACATACACTAGGTATCTTTATCTTAGTACCCTCTTATCAGAACGACAATTTCTCCTCAAACTCACTCTTTAAAACAATTAAAGGAGATGATAATCCGAATTGCATTAACGAGTCTAAAAATGTAGCGAGAGAATCCATCGAATCGCTCATGACCTTCATCATATAATTAAACTCCCCGCTAATTCGATATAAATCAGTTACTTCGGGAGCAGCATTACAAAATTGGATGAAATCAGAGCATTGACTCGTTTTAAACATGATGAATGCTTGAATGTTCTTATTAATTTTAGAAGGCTCAAATTTCGTTCGGTATGCAGCTATAACGCCTTGGTCTTCAAGTTTGTTAATGCGTTCTTTTACAGCAGGCTGCGTCATGGATATAATACGTCCTATTTCTGAAACAGAAATTCTCGCATTTTCATACAACAAGTTCATAATTTTATGGTCAATTTCATCTAGTTTTACTGCGTTTTGCATTGGATAGCCCCCTTTTTTATTTTCTAAAGTAAATCGTAAATTATAACTATAATATCATAAGTGAAGGAACTAAATTACCTATAAATCTATATTTTAAATTATTAGTATTTGCTTAAAAATATAAGTATAGGATTTATTAAACGAAAATTTAGGAAGGGTGGAAAAAATGAAGAATCTTGATGAGAAAGTAGCGTTAGTAACAGGGGCGAGTCGCGGTATTGGTCGTGCGATTGCGATGAGATTGGCAAACGACGGTGCACTAGTTGCAGTTCACTACGGCCGAAATAAAACAGCTGCAGATGAAACGATTAGTGAGATTGAATCTAATGGAGGAAAAGCGTTCTTAATTGAAGCTGAGCTTAATTCAATGGATGGTGTCAAAAAGCTAGTAGAACAATTAAAAAATGAATTACAAATAAGAGTTGGTACATCAGAGATTGATATTTTAGTAAACAATGCAGGGATAGGTACACAAGGAACAATTGAAAATACGACAGAAGAAGTTTTTGATGAAATTATGTCTGTAAATATTAAAGCACCGTTCTTCTTAATTCAGCAAACATTACCGTTATTACGAGCGGAGGGGCGAGTTATTAACATTTCATCAGCTGAAGTAAGACTTGGTTTTGCAGGGTCCATTGCATACGGTTTAAGTAAAGGTGCACTCAATACGATGACACTTCCTCTAGCTAAACATCTTGGAGAAAGAGGTATAACAGTGAATACAATTATGCCTGGATATACGAAGACAGATATAAATGCGAAATTGCTAGATAATCCGGAAATACGAAATTTTGCTACGAATTCATCTGTGTTCGGACGAATAGGGCAAGTTGAAGATATTGCAGATGTAGTAGCATTCCTTGCTTCTTCTGATAGCCGCTGGGTAACAGGGCAAATTTTAGATGTTTCTGGAGGATTTTGTTTATAGGGGCACTACTTCATACCCATCAAGCTAATATTTTCATCTCCCCCTAAATTAAAATTTTCTTTCTCTACAGATAGCTATTTTGAGAAGCCGCTCATTTTTTCGTTTTGAGGGCATTTCTTTTTCTTAAGTTGATGGGTATGGGGTACCGCCAACAAGACACGAATTTTGCACGCTAAGCAAAAAAAACAATAAGCTGTCCATATGGACAGCTTATTTACATAATTCTCGTTATTGGAAGTAAATGTTTCTGAGAATCTATAAAGTTCTAGCGCTTATTTTCAATCCGTTCTTCCAGTTCCTTCAAATACATTTCCATTCTCTGTTTTAGAACATCCTTATTTCCCATTTGCTGTTCAACCTTATAACTTAAATCCTCTTGTTTTAACAGCATATAATGTTCATGAATTTCTAATAAAATCCACAACAGATATTCATCAATTAGTCTTTTATATAGAGAGTGGTCATTGCCTGCATACCCTTTAATAAAACCCTCTGCTATTCTGTTTAATACGTCTACACTGTTGTCGTAACCCCTATCTATATATCTTGGAGCGTTGGAATAAGAAGGAAGAAGAAGTTTATAACAAAAGTAAAAATAACCAGCATACTTTATATCAAAATCTAATCTGGGATATGGATCAATAACGGAAACATTATCCTGGTGGAATACTATATTCTCAGGGGTAACATCTTGATTAACCAAAGATATCTTTTGTATCTTTTTTCTTCGGATAAAAATGATATTCTGTATTTTTAATTCAACCTTTTCCCGATTGAATGTTAACGCTGAGTTACTTATCATTTCTAATGCTTTAAGATAAAAATCATTATCTTGCTCCCATTTTTCTTGAATATCTAATGCTTCCTTACCCTCTATATTGTTTTCGTTCCATACTAAATTTCCATACCCCTTCAGCATAGGATCTTTATCATGCATCTCTTTATAAAATTTTCCCAACAACTGTCCTAAATATAATGATTTGTTATAGTCTAAGCTATGTAACGGTAGACTACTTCCCATAAAGCGTTCTACATTAAATATTATTTCTTCATCAATAAAGTATTTAAATTCGGTGGGACATATTCTCCAAATGCATTTGTTGGCTTGGTTATAATATGTTTTGGTTGATTCATATTCTGTAAGAAGTTGCTGTCTGGTGTAAGTTTGAAGCTGATTATATGCTTTCTTTTTTTTAATTCTTATAACAAAATCTTGATTTGAAAATGTTTTTATTCTATAAACTTCATGCCATGCACCTTTTCCAACATGTATCAATTCTTTCAAATCATTTATCATTAATTGTTTTAAAATATAATCAATTTCTTTGTTAGTTAACTTTTGCATACGGTATTTTCACCTCCGGATATATTTCCAAATAATTCAATTTTATCATAACTTCAATTTTTTCGTATGTATATCCTATACACTAATAGTTAACATAACGTATCATTATCGGTAGCAAGTTCTTCATAAAATCCTTTTTTTTACTAAATTTTTTGTCTCTATGTCTATCTATCACTTATACAAGATTTTATACATCATTGATATAGCGGAGATTCTAGGGATCTTCGCTATTCTTTTTTGTATAAAATCTTGTATAAAAAAGTAGTTAGACCAGTGTGTTTTACTCCGATTCATTTCAAAATATAATTGAAAATCCATCTTTAAATTAAAAAGGAAGGTGTTACCTTTATATATTAATAACTTCTAAATATTGTATAACAGATAATTTTTATCCCGCTTTAATGGGCAGTAAGACCCCCACCTCAAAATTCAGCGAAAGCAAAGAAGTTAGGTGGGGGATCAACTGCCCATAAAAGTCCGATTGGTGAGGGCTAATAATCAGTGGGGGATGAAGAAAACCCCCACTGATTAAAGTTTCACTTTATGCATTATTGATTAGCATTGCTTATTGTGCTAACGAATCAGGGTAGTGTGGCGACCGACCAACTAAATAGTTGCTTATCCTCAATTATTAGAAGGGAAGTTCTATCATTTCGCGAATTTATTAGACATAGACGAATGCTGTAATTTTCTATATGTACATATAAAGAGGTGACTACGCATGAATCAAAGACCGTCAGAAGAAGAATACGCCGGGAACTCCGGCGAATATATCCGTTTGGTGCCGGACGGTAACATCATCGACATTTTGCTCGCCCAGGAAAAGCAAATGACCGAGCTCCTGACACCGTTGACTGAAAGCCAGGCCGCATATCGGTATGCAGAAGGAAAATGGACGCTGAAAGAAGTCGTGGGCCACATTGCAGACGCGGAACGCGTCATGACCTACCGCCTGCTCCGGTTCGCAAGAGGGGACCAGACGCCTCTGACCGGTTTCGATCAGGAATTGTTCATACCTCCTTTCGGAAGCTGGACAACCGAGCAATTGGCCGAAGACTACCGGGCCGTACGGCAATCAACGATCACATTGCTGCGCGGGCTACCGGCGGAGGCGTGGATCCGCAAGGGCACAGCCAACGACCTAGGCATTACGGTGCGCGCCCTCGCGCACGGCATCGCAGGACACGAACTTCATCACATGGGGGTCATCCGAAATCGATACTTGAGTTAATCGTCGGCTGAGGCCTTTGGAATGGAACTAACACCTCTTATACAACCTTAGATACCGTTCTTATTGGGGTCCCGCCCCACAACCATCAACTTAAGGATTTAGACTGTTTTTGAAATGAAAAGCACATTACTATTCTCTTATGTTAATGAGAAAGGGTGACGTGCTTTTTATGAATATGCACCAAAAAAAGAGTTATATCGGTTTTTTTCATTTGGGGGTATTTGTTT
Organism: Bolla brennus; assembly: GCA_018250355.1. Taxonomy (NCBI): domain Eukaryota; kingdom Metazoa; phylum Arthropoda; class Insecta; order Lepidoptera; family Hesperiidae; genus Bolla; species Bolla brennus. The sequence continues at coordinate 30,692 of DWRB01000024.1, read as the reverse complement.
TTCTTAGCTTGATGGTGATGGGGCACTACTCTATAATGGTCAAATTAAAATTTAAAACAGTTATAGAGACTCCATTCCTCCGAAATATTGTAACTATTAAGTTGTAAAAAGAACCATAGTTTTTCATTTTTGAAAAGACTATGGTCTTTTTTAATTGTAACAAAGATATGATGCGAGGAAGTTTTTTTATAAATCAAAAAAACTTGATGAATTAGTTGCATAATAAATTAACCAGCGTATATACTATAAATATCAAAAAAAGTTGATGAAGGGAAGTGAACTATAGTGGCGCAAGATTTTCAGCTCTATGAGAAAAAATTCAAAGCATTAGCAGACCAGAAGCGTTTAGAGATTATGTATGAACTTTGCCAGCGAGGTCAGACTTGTGTGTGTGATCTAACAGAGATTTTTGAAATGACGCAATCTAAGTTGTCATATCATTTAAAGATTTTATTAAATGCAGGTTTAATTGTAAAAGAAACAAAAGGTACGTGGAGTTATTATGATTTAAATGATGCGGAAGTAAATAATTTATTATCAGAAGAATTGTGCTGTATTTTTAGAAAAACAGGAAAAGGTAGTTGCTGTTAAAATTTTGTACTATTAATCAAAAAAAATTGATTAATAACATGTAAAGAGGAGGAATAAGCTATGAAGTATGTTCACGTTGGTATAAATGTTACGGATTTAGAGGAGTCTATCGAATTCTACGAAAAGGTATTTGGTGTGTCACCAGTTAAGGTGAAAGTAGATTATGCAAAATTTTTATTAGAGATGCCAGGACTTAATTTCACGCTGAACGTACGAGATGAAGTGAAGGGAAATCAGGTAAATCATTTCGGTTTCCAAGTGGATACTGCTGAAGAAATTACATTACATAAAGAAAGATTAGAAAAAGAAGGTTTCTTTGCGCGTGATGAGATGGATACGACTTGTTGCTATGCGGTCCAAGATAAGTTTTGGGTAACAGATCCTGATGGGAACGAGTGGGAATTCTTTTATACAAAAGCACAGAGTGATGTTCATAAAATTGAAGAGTCATCTTGTTGCACGACTTCTAACGTAGTAGAAAAAAATTCTTGTTGTTAATAGGAGATGGAAAATAAAATGAAACGTTTATCTTTTCTAGATCGATATTTAACACTATGGATTTTTCTAGCTATGGCTGTTGGGATTGGTTTAGGGTTTGTGTTTCCTAGTGTAGTAGAAGGACTGAATACATTACAAGTTGGAACAACGTCCATCCCGCTCGCTGTCGGTTTAATTGTCATGATGTATCCACCATTAGCGAAAGTTCGTTACGAGGAAATGGGCCGAGTATTTAAAGATGTAAAAGTATTGGTTTTATCTTTAGTACAAAACTGGATTATCGGACCTGTACTTATGTTTGTTTTAGCAATTATTTTTCTTCCTGATAAGCCAGAATACATGGTCGGGCTCATTATGATTGGTTTAGCACGTTGTATTGCAATGGTAATTGTTTGGAACGATCTTGCTGATGGGGATAAAGAGTATGCGGCAGGTTTAGTGGCTTTTAACTCAGTATTCCAGATGTTATTCTTCTCCGTTTATGCATACGTGTTTGTAACAGTCATTCCAGAATGGTTAGGAATTGAAGGGGCTATTGTCGATATTACAATGGTAGAAGTAGCGAAATCAGTATTTATCTACTTAGGAATTCCTTTTATAGCAGGTATGTTGACACGTTTTGTACTCGTTAAGTTAAAAGGAAGACAGTGGTATGAAAAGGTGTTTATACCGAAGATTAGTCCACTTACATTACTTGCATTACTATTTACAATCATCGTTATGTTCTCTTTAAAAGGGGAAATGATTGTTAGCGTACCATTAGATGTAGTAAGAATAGCAATTCCGTTATTAATCTATTTTATTGTAATGTTTTTTGTTTCTTTCTTTATGGGAAGAAAAATTGGTGCAAACTATTCGGTGACTACAACGTTAGCATTTACAGCAGGTAGCAATAACTTCGAGTTAGCAATTGCTGTAGCAGTTGGTGTGTTTGGTATTCATTCAGGCGCAGCATTTGCAGCTGTTATCGGGCCGTTAGTTGAAGTACCTGTAATGATTGCACTTGTAAACGTCGCTTTTTGGTTTAAGCGTAAATATTTTAATGATTAACCAGTATAATTTAAAAACAAAGGTGGAAAACAACATGGAAAACAAAAAGACAATTTATTTCTTATGCACAGGAAATTCATGCCGAAGCCAAATGGCAGAAGCGTGGGGGAAACAATATTTAGGTGATAAGTGGAATGTATATTCGGCAGGAATCGAAGCACACGGAGTAAATCCAAACGCTATTAAAGCGATGGAAGAAGTAAATATTGATATAACGAATCAAACATCGGATATAATTGATGCAAACATTTTAAATAGTGCTGATTTAGTTGTTACCCTATGTAGTCATGCGGATTCTGTTTGTCCTTCGACACCTCCGCACGTAAATCGTGTTCACTGGGGATTTGATGACCCAGCAGGAAAAGAATGGTCTGAATTTCAACGTGTTCGCGATGAAATTGGAGAACGTATAAAGCGATTTTCTGAAACAGGGGAGTAAATAAAGGAAAGAGCCAATCTTCTATCGTATAGGAGATTGGCTCTTTCCTTTATTAGTCATGACTGTATTGGTTCACATAAATTACCGAAAAATAGAGGATATTCTATTGGATTGATAAAGTTAGAAATGTATTTAATCATGTAGGTGTTCACAAATAATAAAGTCATTTAAAAGATCATAAAGTTGTTTAGAATTAGAGATGGTATGATGAATAATCACACTATCTTTTCCTTTTTATGTATAATTAAATAAAAGGATTTTTAGATATTAAAATAAAGGGTAGTATATTAGCGCAAGGGGGAGAATGATGGATAAGTTGTTACAAGAAATCATAAATTGGTTAAAGATGAGAGATGAACAAATTGTTATCGGTATTTCAGGACATGGTGCAGCTGGAAAAACGACGTTTACTAATAGACTCGTAAAGCTACTAAATCAAAATGAAGTAAATTATATTAATACAGATCCTTACATTGTTAGTTCGGATATCCGCAAGCATGCAGTGATTCACTATACATATCAAAATGAAAATCATCGTTATAAAATGACAGCTTGTCATCCAGCGGCGCACCATTTGGCAGCTTTAGAAAGAGATATTCATATGATTAGAGCGGGGCTAGATTTTTATACGATAGATACGCATTATATGAAAAGTAAGTTGATTTCTTCGGAAAATAAAGTAACGATTGTGGAAGGAATGAGCGTCGCATTTATTAATCCTGATTTATTTGATTTGAAAATTTATTTTTATACAGATGGCGAAACGGAACTAATGAGAAGATCAAGCCGGGATATAGCTGAAAGGGGAGCCGATATAAATTATTTAAGGCAGTCTCATGAAGAACGCCGGATTCAATATGAAGTATTTATGCATTCGTATAGTCAGCGTTTTGATATAATTATCAAAACTTCTGATGAAACAATATGTTTAGAGAAAAATACATTTGAGTTTTATAAAGTTTAAATGAAAATCCTCAATTTGTTAATTGCATTATGACGGTTAATTTTTCTTATTTAGTATTTGTATTAAACAAATATATTATTTAATCAATAATACATTCACTATGAAATAACTAGATTTTTAAAAAGATTTAGTAGCCTTCTTTCATCTACATAGATAGAAGGCTACTGTAATTTTGGCGGCAAAATTATATAACTGTATTATTACTCACAGTAGGATAGGATTCTCTATTTGAATATATTAGGTGTATCTTAAAAATTCTCACTTTAAAAGGTTTTTATTAGGAAGTACAAAAATGAATTTTTGTATGTAAGGAGAATAGGATGAAACAAATAATAAAAGACATATTAATAAACTACTTTAAAGAAATTCATTCACTAATAGTGGAAGAAGAACTACATAAAAACAGTTGGCATACAGATCTACACTATAAAATCATTGTAAATGGGAATCGATATTCCGCACGGTTTATAAATAGCGATCGAACAATCAATCCAGCCTTTGGAACGTTATCAAATGAACAATTGAAAGAGCAAGTACGGTTTACGTATTATTTACGAGAGCATGGAATCCCATTTATGCAGATTAAGGAGAATAGGGCGGGAGAGTCATTTACATTGGTCACTTGGAATGATGAACAGTATCGGTTTGTGTTGTCTACTTGGATGGAAGGGGAACATGTTACTCATTGTACAGAAACGATGGCAGAAGTTTTTGGAAAGGAAGCAAGAAAGATACATGATATTTCTAGTACATTTCAAAGCTCGATTTTTCAAAAGAAATCTCATTTAGATGGATATGGTGAGTTTATAAAGTTGTTAGAAAATAAAGGTGGTACATGTGGGGAGTTGCGGGGATATATAGATTTCGCTAAGTATCATATAGAAAGCGCACATACGAATGATTTAGAGTATATAGTACAAACAGATTTAAATCCTTTAAATGTCATATGGGATGCAAATCAATGTGTAAAAGGAATTATAGATTTTGAATCGATTGGATATGTTGATCGTATGGAAGGACTAGCCTTTTTAATAAAATGGTATTCCCGGACAGAAGGAATAGAGTCACATGTAGTATGTTCGAAAGTTGCTAAAGCATTTTTAGAAGGGTATGGAGCTAATAACATTTTAACTTCAAATGATTATAAAAAACTTTCTTCATTGCTATGGTTATCCGGCAGTTTAAATTGGAACTTTGTTAAAAAGACGATGAGTCTAGTAGATGACGAGAGTGAATTAGTAGAACATTTGAGAGTTTATAAAATAAGGGGAGAAAGACTATCGTCATTGTTAATTTGTAGATAACATTTATTCTCCTAATTTTGAATGCGAAAAAGAAAACATACGAGGTGTTTTAAAAATGAAAATACAAATTGTATTGTTTGACGGTTTTGGAGAGCTTGTCTCCTTTGCACCTTATGAAATACTGAAAAGAGCGATAGAAGAAGGGGCTCCGTTTACAGTTGAACTCGTATCAAGTGACCGAAAACAAGAAGTTACTACTTCATTTGGAGTGACGATTACACTACATGATTTTTTACGAATGGATAATCGCCCAGATTTGTTAATTGTACCTGGTGGTGGTTGGAATCATAAAGCTGAACATGGAGCGCGAAAGGAAGCTGAGCTTGGTACTTTAACTAAAATAATTAGAGAGATGCACAATGAAGGGACGATTGTTGCGGGAGTTTGTACAGGAGGTATGCTACTAGCAGTCTCAGGTATATTGGATGGTAAAAAGGCGACGATGCACCATTTGGCACAAGATGAAGTCAGTAAATACGGAGCTGAACTTCTTCATTATAGAATTGTAGATCAAGGCGATATTATCACTGCAAGAGGAGTCACTTCAGGAATTGATTTAGGACTTTGGATTACAGAAAGGTTCGCAAGTTCCCAAATTGCAGCTGCAGTTGAATATAGAATGGAATACGAGCGGCGAGGTGTTGTTTGGAAGTAATTTAATTATATTTTTTGCTGTAGAGCGTATTAAATATTTTAAAAGAGAAAGAGCCAACTCATACGAGTAGGTTCCTTCTCTTTTATACTATATTGCTTATTTTTCGCAGTAATATCTTTTTTTAAAAATCATAAAATAGATAATATATTTTGTTCCACATTGATAATTATTTTCATTATATATTTATAAATTAGTAAAATTTAGTTTACAAATTTGCATCTAGCTTATATAATTTGACTCATATAAAAAAGTTTCCTCGGGGAAACTTTTGTGTGAATTTACATTCGCGTTATATTTTTTTGTTTTAAAGTTGCCTTAGTGCAAAAAAATTACATATACGAAAAAAAGAAAGGGGAATACATAAAAAATGGATGAGGCTATAATTGTCAAAGATTTGTTTGTATCTTACCAAGGGAATCAAGTCGTTCAAAATGTTTCCTTCGATATTGAAAAAGGGAAACTCGTTGGAATTATTGGTCCAAACGGAGCGGGAAAATCTACTTTAATGAAAGCTGTTTTAGATTTAATTCCAAATGATAAGGGATACGTTCAAGTTCTTGGAGAGGATATTCGGAGCGCTAGAAAACATGTTGCATACGTACCGCAAAGGAGTGATATAGATTGGGATTTCCCGATCACTGTTATAGATGTCGTGCTAATTGGAACGTATCCATCTTTAGGGATGATGAAAAGACCGAAGAAAGAGCATCGGGATTGGGCTTTTGAATGTTTAAAAAAGGTCGGAATGGAAGAGTTTAAAAATCGTCAAATTGGTGAGCTTTCAGGCGGACAACAACAACGTGTCTTTTTAGCGAGAGCGTTAGCACAAAAGGCAAAAATATTTTTCCTAGATGAACCATTTGTTGGTATTGATGTAACAAGTGAAGAGACAATTATTAAAATTCTTAGAGAATTACGTACAGAAGGGAAAACGATTGTTGTTGTACATCACGACCTAAGTAAAGCAGAGTCTTATTTTGATAAATTACTATTATTGAATAAGAGCTTAATTCATTACGGAGAAGTAAGGCAAGTATTAGAACCAACTGTTATGTCAAAAGCGTATGTGAATCAGGGAATATTCTTTAATAATACAGCGGAGGTACATTCATCATGAAGATTGTAGAATTTATAGATGCATTAATGCAGTACAGTTTTCTGCAGAAGGCGTTATTAACTTCCGTGATGGTAGGAGTCATTTGTGGCGTAATTGGATGTTTTATTATTTTACGAGGCATGGCATTAATGGGGGATGCCATTTCACATGCTGTTCTTCCAGGGGTAGCACTTTCTTATATGATTGGGATGAACTATTTTATAGGAGCGGTTTTAACAGGTGTTATTACTGCAGTCGGAATTGGATTTGTAAGTCAAAATAGTCGAATTAAACATGACATGGCAATAGGGATTATGTTTACATCTGTTTTCGCTGTAGGGATTATTTTAATTACCTTTATGAAGAGTAGTTCGGATTTGTATCATATTTTATTCGGGAATGTTCTATCAGTTCGCTCTTCCGATATGTGGATGACACTTATTATTGGAGTTGTCATTATTGGTCTTGTGATTCTTTTTTATAAAGAACTACTCGTGTCTACTTTTGATCCAACGATGGCGCAAAGTTATGGGTTGCCAAATAAGTGGATTCATTACGGCTTAATGATTCTTCTTACAATGGTTACAGTTGCATCACTTCAAACTGTAGGAATTATTCTAGTTGTCGCTATGCTTATTACACCGGCGGCTACAGCGTATTTATTAACAAACCGTTTGTGGGTCATGATTTATTTAGCGGCAGGTATTGGTGCACTTTCATCTGTAGTAGGGCTATATTTTAGTTTCTCTTATAATCTTGCTTCAGGTGCAACAATCGTTCTTGTTGCAACATTCTTGTTCGCATTGGCATTCTTTTTCTCACCGTCACAAGGATTATTTTGGAGAGCGATCAAAATTAGAAAAAATAGAGCAGAGTTGTCATAATTGATTGGAGGATAATGATGAAATTTAAAAATATTTTATTATCGGTAATTTGTATTTTCGTATTTGCATTAACAGCGTGTTCTAGTAACACAAATGGAAAAGAAGAGGGTAGTGGAAAATTAAAAGTTGTAACTACATATTCCATTATATATGATATGGTGAAGCAAATTGGTGGAGATAAAGTTGAGATTCATAGTCTTGTTCCAATTGGAGCTAATCCGCATGAATATGATCCACTACCAAAAGATGTTATGAAAATGACAGATGCAGATATGGTGTTTTACAATGGTTTAAACCTTGAAGAGGGCGGAGCATGGTTTAAAAAACTATTAAAAACGGCAAATAAATCAGAGAAAGATGCCCCTGTTTATAAAGTAAGTGAAGGTGTAGAAGCTATTTATTTAGAAACAAAAGGATTAGAAAAAGAGCCCGACCCACATGCATGGATGAATATTAAAAATGGTATTATATATGCTGAAAATGTGAAAAAGGCATTAATTAAAGAAGATCCTAAAAATAAAGAATTCTATACTGAAAATGCCGACAAGTATGTAGCAGAACTTCAAAAGTTGCACGATGAGACAGTGAATAGAATTCATCAAATCCCTGAAGAAAAACGTTTCTTAATCTCTAGTGAAGGTGCTTTTAAATATTTTGGAAAAGCGTATGACATTAAGACGGGATACATTTGGGAAATCAACTCAGAAAACCAAGGTACGCCAGATCAAATTAGAGATGTTGTAGGCTTAATTCAAACAAACAAAGTGCCAGCTTTATTTGTCGAAACAAGTGTAGATCGACGTAGTATGGAAACTGTTTCAAAAGAAACAAACGTACAGATTGCAGGTACAATTTTTACAGACTCACTAGGTAAATCAGGTGAGGATGGAGATACTTACTTGAAAATGATGAAATGGAATACAGATACAATTATTAATGGGTTACAAAAGTAATATTGAGCTAGTGTAACTATTGAAATTTTATAAGATAAGAAAGAGCCAACTCGTGTGAATTGGCTCTTCTTTTATGTAGCATGTTTTATTAATAATTAGGCTGAATATAACCTAATTTTATTCCCTTCGTAACAGCTTCCAAAATGAAGGAAGTTCAACATAATGGACATAAACGTTGCTTATACATGTAAAGTAAGATGGCATAAAAATGAATAAAGACTGCTAATTTTCGTACGCTTTGATTATGTAGAAATAGGGGGAACAACATGAAAGACAATACTCCTAAGAAAATTTTATTTATTCAATCAAGAATTCCTTTTTATTACCCAATGATCGAAGAAGCAATTTTGAATAGTTTACAAAAGGTAAACAGTAATACAATTATGGTGAAACCAGAACGAGCGATAGAAACCGCATTAAAAATGAAACCGGATTTTATTTTGGTGCTAAGTGGTTTAAGCGAGGGATTTATTAGTGTCATGCCAGTCCTAAAGAGTGCAGGTTTTACTACTGGACTTTGGCTGACAGATGATCCGTATTATACGGATGTAACACAACATCTTGTGCCGTATTATGATTACATATTTACGCAAGATTTAAATTGTATCAAGTTTTATAGAGGGTTAGGATGTAAGAATGTATTTCATCTCCCATTAGCAGCGAATCAAGATGTGTTTAAACCTTCTCATAAAGAAGATACATATAAGTATGATCTTAGTTTTATAGGTACAGCATTTGAAAATAGAATTGCTTTTGTTGATTCTATTTCAGAGTATTTAGCAGATAAAAACATAAAAATTGTGGGGTTCGGTTGGGAGAAGTTAAAAAATTATGAAAGATTAAAGGATAAAATACAAGTCTTGCCACTTGCGAAGTATGAAGATGCGTTACAATTTTACGTATCGACTAAAATCAATATAAATTTACACCGTTCACCCAATGATCAGGAATTGAATTGTAATTCTGCAAACATACAAGCATATTCAGTAAATAATAGGACATTTGAGATTAATGCTGTAGGTTCTTTTCAATTAACTGATATACGCCCTGATGTATCAAAGCATTACATACCAGGTGTTGAAATAGAAACGTTTTATAGTGCACCAGAGTTTATACAAAAAGCGGAGTATTATTTGGAACATGTACAGGAAAGAAAACAAATAGCAAAAAATGGACTGGATCGAACTTTGAAAAATCACACATATGATAAACGTATATTACAATTATTAAACTATATTCATTTCATAGGCGTGAAGATGTAGTCTAACCATTAACTGAAATGATAAGCGCTTAGTACTTTCTAACTTTCGTAGTCTATAAAAATTATTTACGAAAAAGGGATTTGGATGATTTTATTGAATTTATTTATTATGAAAAAACAATTTTACATTCAAACTAATTTATATCTAGCAATTAGAGGAGATTAAAAATGAATCACTTTTTTGTAGAATTTGGTGAATATGAAGCAAGTGTTTGTGAATGGGGAGATAAAAGTAATCCTCAAATCATTTGTTTTCATGGTTTAGGAAGTACAAAATTAAGTTTTATCGAAATAGCGGAACTTTTAAAGGATAATTATCATATCGTATCGTTTGATCTACCTGGACATGGGAAAACACCAAGTTTTGAGAAGGATGAAGATTACGGTGCATCCAATTTAACAAATTGGGTAGTAGCATTACTTGAGCGGATAGGAAAAGAAACATTTCATATAGTAGCACATTCATGGGGAGCAAGTGTTGCGCTTCACTATGCAGCAGAATGTACAGAAAAAGTGAATAAAATGGTTTTGTTAGATGGTGGTTATCATCATGGTAAAATGAATGCAAATTATTTTGCGAATCTATATAAAGGTGTGAAAGAAGGAGAGTGTCCACCACGATCATTAGAAGAAGAAATCAACCATTACGAAAAAGATTTTGATGAATACATTTTTGACAGTAAAGGAGCATTCATCCAATCAGAAAAAATGGTTTACAGCAGATGGTCACCATTAATAGAACGTGCGGTTTATGATTTAATGCGAGAAGAAGATAATAAAGTGAAATGGCATGCTACTGGAGATACTGCTAGAGGTGTAATTAAGTTTCAATATACGGTGTATAAAACGTTGGAATCTCATAAAATTAAAAATGATATTTTATTATTGTATTGTGATCTTCCAGATAATTATTTAGAAATAAGAGAATTGCAAATTGCGGAATTTAAGAAGCATATTAAGACTACGACTAAGCTTTACACAGTTACAGGGCACCTAATGCATTGGGATAGACCAGAAGAGATTGCTGAGGATGTTTTACATTGGTTCATATAAAGAAAATCCGTTGTTCGAATGTGAGCAACGGATTTTCTTTTGGAAAATTGAATGTAGTTGTCATAATCAGTTCCTTGTAAATAGATATAATAGCTATAAATTCAATAAAAAATAATCATAAAACTCGAAGTTTTATGATCTTGGCTGGACCACATATTAGAAAAAACGATATTTTGATGCGAAGTTATGGTGCAAGCAAGAGCATTACAGTTCTATCACCAATTCTTTTTTTGATATAATAGATGTGAAGCAGAAAACAAATAGAAAGATACTGCTAGTCATTTATACTTAAAAGGTAGGGAGATTGAACAGAGTTATGGGGACAGAAAAAGAAATTAGTTCCGCTAAATTAATATGGAAGATGACGCGCCCGCATACATTAACGGCGACGTTTTCTCCTGTAATTTTAGGAACAGTAGCATCATTGTATGTTACAGACATTCATTGGCTTTTATTTATTGCGATGATGGTTGCATGTTTAGCATTGCAAATAGCAACGAACTTATTTAATGAGTACTATGATTTCAAACGTGGATTAGATACCGCTGATTCTGTTGGCATCGGTGGTGGAATTGTCCGTCACGGATTGAAACCAAAAAATGTGTTAACTGTTGCACTTTTATTGTATGTAGTAGCAGCAATTATTGGGGTTTATATTTGTATGAATAGCAGCTGGTGGTTAGTCGTTATCGGTTTAATTGGGATGGCGGTTGGCTATTTATATACAGGTGGTCCATTACCAATTGCGTACACTCCGTTTGGAGAACTAGTTTCTGGATTGTTAATGGGGACATGTTTTGTACTCATTGCTTTCTTTATTCAAACGAATACGATAACGATTGAAAGTGTATTGATTTCCATTCCAATTGGAATTTTAGTTGGTGCAATCAACATGTCGAATAACATCCGAGATATCGAAGAAGATATTAAAGGTGGAAGAAAGACATTAGTAATCCTCCTTGGAAGAGAGAAAGCAGTAGTAACACTAGCTGTAGCCTTTTTCATTGCTTATTCATGGATCGCGGTAATTGTATTGATGGGTTATATAAGCCCTTGGGCATTAGTTATGTTCCTAGGTTTGAGAAAGCCAATCTCTGCAATTCAAAGTTTCCAAAAAGGAGCAAAGGATCCTGGGTATATGCGCATCGCAATGAAATCAACGGCGATGACAAATACGATTTTCGGCTTCTTATTATCGGCAGGCTTATTAATTAGCTACTTGTTTTAAATGAAAACTATTGTTAAATAACTTAACCCCAATTTCTCAATTTTAATGTAGAGAGATTGGGGTTTATTTTGAGTTAGTTTAACGTTAAGAACATTTTCATTCGAAGTGAAAATACCAATAAATTGCAACTTCATCACTTGTCATATCCAAACCTTTATAAATAAGAAAATCAAATCCACCTATTACAAATCCACATTTTTCATAAAATTTACATGCTGCGACATTATTATTTTGCGTTTCAAGCATGATACCTGGCAAGTTACCTTCTTTTGCCCATTGCTTTGCTTGATCAACTAATCTTTTACCAACCCCGAGTGTACGATGTTTTTTATCCACCGTTATATCTTCTATGTAAGCATAGTGATTCCAATTCTTTTTCAATACTATGAATCCGATGATTTGGTTATGTAACAGTGCTATGTAAATTACTTGATTGGGCTTATTTATATATTCATTGTACTCCAGTTCTTCATTATCATTTTGTAAATAACTTTTTTCATAACTCGGAACGTCTTCTACTGTATATTCTATGCGTCTACTTACTTTTGAAAGAGAAAGAATTAACCGAGCATTCACTATAAAACTGTCATCAATCTCAGGGTGAGTGTCTAAATCATTTGTTTCTAACTTTCTAATTAAAAGGCTCATCGTGATACCTCCAAATCATATTATTTCTTCTGGTTCTTTATGTGATTCAAATTCATTCCAATTATAAAATTATAATGGAATTTCAATAGTAAGGCTATCTCTGCATTTTATCTTTATACCGTCATGCTATTATCTGGATATAACTATGTTGTATGTAGTAGTGACGGAAATAGTGAAAGATTACTAATTGGTTAACATATAAAATGAACTATTTCTTCCTAACAATAAAATGAATCGTGGAGAAGATAAAGGATGCAAAAAACAATATTAATTGTAGAAGATGAAGATATTTTACGTGAGATTATGAAGGATTACTTATTAAACGAAGGGTATAACGTCTTAGAGGCGATTGATAGGAAAGAAGCATTATCTATATTTGAAGAGCATGAGGTGCATTTAATGATGCTAGACATTATGTTACCAGAATTAGATGATCGTACTATTAATAGTCATATTCGTAATATTCGTCATAAATTAGGACAAAAAGCAGCTTGTATTGTAACTGTTGTACGAACTGGTTATAAATTTGAGGGACAAGTATGAAAAAAGGAATTGTACTAAAGTTATTTATATTAACAACAGCATTATGCACACTTATTTTAGTAACTATTTTTATCGGACAAACTATATTTTTTAAGCAATACTACGCAAATCGAAAAGTTAATGATATTAAAACGAATATTCAATCCTTTGAAAAAGCATATGTAAAAGCTAGAGATGATGCGAAAGCAATTCAAGAATTGGAACAAAATTTCTACCAACAGAATGCGACATGGATTACAACGTTAGATCGTGTAGGTAATATAAAATATGCAAATGATTTCTCTTTAGAAATTCAATTAGACCCTAACGAAAATAAGAGATTTTCTGAACGCTCAATTTCCATACCGTTGTATAGCTTTATCAATTTAGAAGATATACAACGGATGAAATATAGTTTAGAAAAAGGGAGTCATATTATTATCGATGGAGTACAGAAGGGGGATATAGTAGTCCCTGCGATGTTAACGATAAAAGAGAAGAATGTTGGGCTAGAGAACAAGCGACTGTCAGAAAGGTTGTATGGGCCAAAAGCAGCATCTTCAAAAGAAAGTTCACAATTATATTTAGCAGGAAGCATTCAGAACGTGCAATTACCAGAGGGGACTGTAGGAACGAACTTTATATATGGAAATCGTGTGCTTATAGATAGAATAAAGCAATTCCAGGTTGATTTATTATTGAATCAAAAATCTAATGATGTTACTTCTACAGAAATAATGGATTACGAAGAAAATAGTATTAAATATAAGCTATTAATCAAATCAACAAAAGCTGCAGATGGTGAGACAAACTATATTTTTGCTATGACATCATTGCAACCAGTTGATGAAGCAGTACAAATGATAAAGGATTATTATGTATATTTAATTATCTTTGTATTGATTTTAATTGTGTTGATATCGTTCTATTACTCAAAAAAAATCGCCAAACCATTATTACAAATAAATGATACTACAAAAAAAATTGCGGGTTTAGATTTCTCAGAGACGATACCTATTACGACAAAGGATGAAATAGGTGACTTATCACAAAATATTAATACACTTTCTAAAGCTTTGCATTCGTATATTCATCAATTGCAGCAAGATATAGAAAAAGAAAAGCAATTAGAAAATACACGTAAAGAATTTATAGCCGGTGTTTCACATGAGTTAAAAACACCTTTAAGTATTATGAAGAGTTGCATTTCAATTTTGGAAGATGGTGTTGCTAGTAATAAAAAGGATTATTACTTTAAAGCAATGTCAAAAGAAGTAGATAAAATGGATATGCTCATTATTGATATGCTGGAGTTAGCAAAATTCGAATCTGGTACGTATAAAATGGAAATGGATGTTTTCCATATTGATGAGATGATTGATTATATATGTGAGCAATTAACCCCGGATATAACAGCTAAGCAATTACATGTTTATAAAGAACTTTCTAAAATTGAAGTTGTTGCAAACCAACATCGCATAGAACAAGTTATAACGAACTTTATTACGAATGCAATTCGTTACACACCAGAACAGGAGACTATCATTATTTCTACAATAGAAGAGAATGAACGTGTAAAAGTATGTGTAGAAAATAAGGGAGCTCATATTGCACCAGAACATTTAGAGAAAATATGGGATCGTTTTTATAGAGGGGATACGTCTCGTCAACGCTCCAAAGGTGGAACAGGATTAGGCCTTGCTATTTCAAAGAATATATTAGAGCTACATGGTGCGGAATATGGTGTTTCGAATACAGAAGATGGAGTATTATTTTTCTTCTATTTAAATAAAAACGTGTAGAATTTTTGTTCTACACGTTTTGTTCATTTTTAATTAAAATCGACATTATCTGCATTTTATCTTTATTAGCATTCATTACTATTTTCATTAGAAACGGAATGAAAAGCTGATAAGGAGATTGTCAAAATGAAAAAAAGAGCGATATTGCTTTTGTTTATTATATTAATACTGGGTACAGGCGTTAGTTTCATACATGCTAAAGGGTACAAAAACATATCAAAAGAGGATTTACGATTAAAAGGAAAAACTATTGTAATTGATCCAGGGCATGGTGGAGGAGATAGAGGGACGAAAGGAAAGGAATTTGGAACGATTGAAAAAGAGCTTAATTTAAAAGTAGCACAAAATATAAAGAAAGAATTAGAAGAAAGAACGGATGCAAAAGTTATATTGACGCGTGAAAAAGATGCGAGTTTACTTCCAGAAACAAAGCAAAAGGAAGAATTGCAAGCTCGTGTAAAGGTAGCGAAAGACCATGCGGCGGATCTTTATATTAGCATTCATCATGATGCTTTTGAGGATACAAATGTAAAGGGAATAACAACTCATTATGGAGCTAATAAAAGAAAAGATAAAAAATTAGCTAAGATCGTACAAGAAGCTATTTTTGATCAAAATATAGACAGCCGAGATCGAGGCGTTCATGGCAGTGATTTTCTTGTCTTACGAGAAAATCCTTCCCCGGCTATCTTAATTGAGTTAGGGTTTACATCTAATTCGAGTGATGAAAAAAGAATGAATTCAGAAGAATTTCAAGCAAAATCGCAAAAAGGTATTGTGGATGGCATTATTAATTATTTTATGATGTAATAAAATAAGCAAATAGAAAAATACCATTCTTTCTAAATTTTAATTAGGAAGATTAGTATTTTTTATTTTGGGTGTATATCTAGTTTTCAAATTAGAAACAAATATTTTTCTGAAGAGTGGTTGCAATACGCTATTCTTTAACTAATTTCGACATTATCTGCATTTTATCTTTATCCATCTCTGTTAATCTATTTATTGTAAACACCGGTTGAAACGAATGATTCAGTCGAATAAAGGCTCAGCCTTATAAATAATGAATATGAAAATTAATAGGGAAAGGATCAAAAAATAATGAAAGAATCGCAAAGTAAGAAAAAAACAAGTCGATTAACTAAGGTGATAATATCTCTAGGAGTTGTTTTAGCAACGACCTTTTTCACATTCTTTTTAATTGGAAAGTGGAACTCTATCCCAGCGAAAGGAGTAGCTAATGAAAGTAGTAAACAAGTTAATACGCAACAACAAAAAAAGAAACAGGAAACACCACTGCCAAAACAAAAAAGACCTGATGGAAAACCGGTAGGAAAGGTTGTGTATTTAACATTCGATGACGGTCCTAGCGAATTAACTGGGAAATTTTTAGATGTACTAAAAGAACAAAATGTTGCCTCGACATTTTTTATGCAAGGTAGCAATTTACAAAATACAGGTTTTCAGGAAAACGTAAAACGAGCGGTAAAAGAAGGACATTATATTGGTGCACATAGTATGACACATAATAGTGATAAGTTATACAAAAAGGGACAATTTGTACCGGAGATGAAAGAAACGTTAGCTCTTATCCATAATATTACGGGTACAACTCCTAAACTAGTCCGTCCACCATATGGATCTGCACCAGGATTAAAGAGTGAGGAAATTCGGAATCAAATTGTAGAAGCAACAATAAAAGTTTGGGATTGGACAATAGACTCAAATGATTGGAAACTAAAAGATAATCCAGCTCAGATTATCGAAAATGTAAAAAAACAGACAACAGAAGAAGTAGAAGTTGTTTTAATGCATGAAAAGGCGCAAACATTACAAGCTCTTCCTGAAATTATTAAATTTTATAAAGAGCAAGGGTATGAATTTGGAGTATATAATGATGAAGATCATTTTCGTCTAAACTTCCAGAAAGATCAACGTTTATAGTATAAACATAGTTATCTTAAAAAAGTGTTTTTATTACTAAAACAATAACTAAGACAAAGTCGATTTCCATGAAGTGTACCCCGATTGTTAAGCACATTCTAACAATCGGGGTATTTTTTATATTCAAATTCTCTTATCGTATGAAATTCGCATTTTTCTACATAGCGAAATAGGATTTATATGCTCTAACCTTATTGTCCTCTGTACATGAAATAAATTTGGTTTGTAATATAATCTGAACTAAAATGAAGTCCATTTCTTATCCACCACATGATGATTCCTACCAATGAGGCAGTTTTAATTTCAATAGCGACATAATCTGCCGGTAGCTCTGTCTCACTATTATTCCTTCGCGTTTCTACTAATCGCTTTATTAATAGAAATAATTGTTCTTCAAAATGATTCATATTAAATAAAATGGATAAATAATTTCGATGAATATATAAATAATCGAGCAATTGTGTTAGCTGTTGTTTTTCTGATAAATCGCTTACGTGTATTAAAGCAGTAATTCTATTAGAAAGTTCGTTTAAAATTTCATCAGTGAGTTGCATGAGTAAATCCTGAATGTCTTGATAGTGTAAGTAAAATGTTGTCCGATTTAACCCAGCTTTGTTTGCGATTTTTTGGACTGTTAAATTTGAAATGGTGGATTCCTCTTGTAAAAGGGAATAGACAGCATTTTTAAACATTTCTCTTGAACGAAGTGTACGAGGATCCTCTTTTTTAGATGTAGACATTTTGAAACTCCTTTATAGATTTTTCTTTGACTTTCTCGACATAGCATATTTTCAATGTCGATTAATGAACATTTTCAACAAAATTGTTCATGGTCAGGAATATGTATCTTTGTTACTATGAATTTTATCGACACTGTGTCGATAATGCAACTATAGAAAAAGGGAGTTTACAAATGGAGAAGGGAATAACAGAAAGAAATAAAAAAGTTTTATTACTTGTACTAATTGCTGGCTGTTTTTTATCGACATTAAACCAGACGCTACTAAATGTAGCGATGAGTAACTTAATGGAGGTATTTGATGTTACAGCTGCAACTGTACAATGGTTATCAACAGGTTTTATGCTCGTAAACGGTGTATTAGTGCCAATCACGGCGTTTTTAATGAAACGTTTTACAACGAGACAATTATTTACTAGCTCAATGTTCTTTTTATTCATCGGAACATTACTATGTGCCGGTGCCATAAATTTTAGCATGTTATTAACAGGAAGAATGATTCAAGCAATTGGGGCAGGAATTATTATGCCGCTCATGATGACAGTTATTTTATATTTATACCCTAGCGAAAAGCGCGGGAGTGTTATGGGAACTATCGGATTCGCTGTGATTTTTGCGCCAGCCATCGCTCCAACGTTATCTGGTTTTATCATTGAATATGTATCATGGAGATGGCTATTTATTGGATTAGCTCCATTTGTATTCATCGTCACTATTCTTGCACTGAAATATTTAATGAACGTTGCAGATACGACAAAAGCAAGATTGGATATTGTAAGTGTCATTTTATCAACGATTGGTTTTGGTTGTGTTTTATTTGGGTTCAGTAGTGCAGGAAGTAAGGGATGGGATCATCCGATTGTTATTACGATAATTATTACCGGGATACTTGTCACAACGCTATTTTGCTTACGTCAAATAAAGTGTAACGATCCACTATTAAATTTATCCGTATTCAAGTATAAAATTTTTACTCTTACATCAGTGATTAACGTACTCATCACGATGATTATGTATGCTGATTTAATTCTTTTACCGATTTACTTACAAAACGGAAGAGGCTTTACCGCATTTGAATCAGGTTTACTTCTATTACCTGGTGCTGTCATTAATGCATTCTTATCACCAATTACAGGTAGAATGTATGATAAATACGGAGCAAAACCACTCTTTATCACTGGCTTAGTATTTATCATTATTTCGATGTGGGGTGTAATTGATTTAACTGAATCCACAACGTATATGTATGTAATGATGCGCACTATTATTTTACGAATTGGGTTAAGTTTCATTTCGATGCCTTTAAATACAGCAGGACTAAATGCTTTACCTAAAGAATTAGGTTCACATGGTTCAGCGGTAAATAATACGATTCGTCAATTAGCAGGTGCTATTGGAACAGCAGTTGTTATTACTGTATATACGACTCAAGCAACTTTACATGCTTCTGAGTTATCTTCGGAAAAAGGAAACATTACAGCTATGCAACTAGCGAAATTATCTTCTATTTTCGGCTCAAGTGATGCGTACCTATTTATGTTATTCTTATCTTTCGTAGCATTAATCTTTGCATGTTTCATGCCTAAAAAAGTGGAAACTCAAAAATTTGAAAGTGAAGCACATAATTAGAATAGTTCATAGAGTTGTTTAGAAAGTCTATATTGAAAGAAAAAGCAAGTGATCTGATAATTAGGGTCACTTGCTTTTTTTGTACTTGTTTATGAACTTAACTTTATTTTGTAGAGATATCAAAGGAGAAATGAAAAACTACACCTACAACAATTAAAAGGTTGATTATGCATGTAGAGCTCTTATTATTTGTCCGAACCTCATTTTTTCGAATAACAATAACAAATTATTCGACAAGTATATTCATGATAATTTAAAGTGTAGAATATACACACCTTAGGGAGGTCATACATATGAAGAAATGGATAAAAATTACACTGTACTCTTTATTAGGTATTTTACTTATGGGAAGTATTGCTTTTTTGACTTGGTCCCAGTTTACTTATAAACCAACGAAAGAGGCTTTGTCGTTAGTGGATGATAAAAAAGATGAAGATAATATAATTTTTGGAGAGAAAGATGCTAAAGTAGGAGTTATTTTTTATCAAGGTGCTAAAGTAGAAGCTGAGGCTTATAGTTACTTAGGGGAAGCTCTTGCAAAAGATGGGCACTTTGTAGTAATGCCTAAGTTGCCATTAAATTTAGCGATACTTGGAATCGATGCAGTAGATAGTGTAATGGAACAGTATCCTGAAGTTCAAAAATGGTATGTTGCAGGGCATTCAATGGGAGGAGCTATGATTTCTAAGTATGCCTTTCAACATGAAGACAAGGTAGACGGGATTATTTTCTTAGGTTCGTACCCTGCAGATGATTTCTCTACGAAATCGATGCCGATGTTATCTATTTATGGAGAAGTAGACGCTTTAGCAACTGTAGAAAAAATAGAGAACAATAAAAAGTTCATGTCAAAAAATACAACTATGCACATGATAAAAGGGGGCAACCATGCTCATTTTGGCATGTATGGTGAGCAAAAAGGTGATAATGCGAGTTTAATTACGCCAAAAGCACAACGAGATGAAACTGTGAAAGTAATTGAAGAGTGGTTAGTGAAACAATGATAAGGAATTTAATAAATTTACTGAAAGAATTCTTCTTCCTTAAGATAGCCCAATGGTAGGTGGGAGAGGTGATCAAGAGCCAGCTCATACGAGTAGGCTCTTTTTATTTATCTGCTATCTCCAATTGTCCCTTTACTTTCCCTGGTATATCTTTTTCTGAAATTATGTTGAATTATCTACGGTGAAAGTTTATTTAGTATCCATTTTCTTGTCCGCATATCGGGACAAGAAAATGGATACTTTTTCACATACATACAGACAACAACCAAGTGGTTACTTTTTAAAACTAGCTGCAAACACAATGAAATTTTAACTACTATACGTTGAATTTTTAGGAGCTGGTTTCAATTTTAATATCTAACTCTTATATCAGAGCTATTAATATAAATTTGAAATAAAAAGGGATTAGATAAGTTTTTGTAGAACATATAAAGGTTGAATTTTTAATTTTCAATAAAGTTGCTTAACAGTAGACTAAATAAATGAAAAACAATATATTTATAGGTTAGTAACCAGATCTTGTTAAGGTGTATGTACTATTTTTAGTTTAGCGTTGCCCAGAATGTACACCAATTAATCTCGCGAATTACAAGAAAACTATTATTGAAATGAGGCGTGCATTGTGAAGTTGGACGTGAATGAGTTAGCAGAGTATCTTGCCAATACTCCTTTCCGAGTAGAAGGAGTATATCGTTATGCTAAAAATCCAGGTGTGCCTTGTGCTGAGTCTACAGATTATTTCCCAGGATTTGTATTTCCACTTGCAGGGAAGACGCAATTTCAATTTAATGGTACGCCGTATACCCTTTCCCCAGGAAAAGTTATACATGGGGGTGCAAAAATGACATTAGCCCATAAAATGCTTGGTGAAATAAACTGGGAATATATTCTTGTTTTATATCGGATAAGCAATTCAGAACGAGAAGACTCTGGCTTTACTCATCAGCATTTTGAATTATTCACAGGACAATCTCCTCGTCTTGTCGAATTACTTATGCGTCTTTGGGATGTGTATAATCAGCGTGGAGGCATTTCGATGTTTCAGACAGAAATGCTGTTTCGCGAAGCGTTGAATGAAGCTTTATTAAGTGTTGTCAATAGAGAAAAAAACCATGAGTCGCATACTTTATTCGAACGAATATCTAGTTACGTTCATAAATACTATTATAAAGATATTACAATACTTGAGCTTACAGAACAAAATAATGTTAATCGAAATCGTCTTTCTTACGTGTTTAGAAAGCATGCAGGTATGGGGCCAGCAGAATATTTATTGAACTATCGTATAAAGATGGCTCAAAAAATGTTATGTACAAGTGGTGTGCCTGTACAACAAATTGCGCAGGCTGTTGGAATCGCAGACCCTTTTTATTTTAGTAGAGTTTTCAAGAAGCGAGTTGGCATTTCGCCTACTAAATATCGCGAGAATTTCATCAATAATCCATACTAATGTCAACAGGGGTCCATTCTTATTTGAAAATCACTGTTCTATACTTATGGAGAGTTAAAGGAAACATTGGATTGAAAGAACTTTCATTGAAATCACTCTTTTGTACTATCTGAATGAAAAGTTCTGGCCTGAGCATTTTCTTTTTAAGCGTAATGACGACTTTTTCACTTAGATTACTGTAATATAGTGGAAGTTAAAAATGAGGAGGGATTATTATCCATTACCAACCTATTAAACTAAATAACGAGTTATCTAAAATTAACGATTATTGGTATCCTCGAGTGATTGGTGAAATGAATGATGATCAAATTCAGCTTTTTAAGGCTAATGGAGATTTTATATGGCATGAGCATCCTAATACGGATAAGCTATTTATCGTGCTTGAAGGGGAGATGTTCATCGACTTTCGTGATGGACAGGTGAAAATTTCTAAGGGCGAGATGTTTATTGTCCCGAGAGGCGTTGAGCATAAACCTTTCACTGAAAAGGAATCCCACATCATGTTGGTAGAGCCTAAAAGGGAAATGGATTGATAATTGTATCTAATGTTTCGTTGGCAGATAAGAAAGTGTAGATAAAATTGAGAAGTTAGGATTTAGATGCTTTATTATGGAATAAAGCATGCATCTTTAATTGATACCCTATTATAGAAATATTATGCAGTAACCTTTTCCTTATTAATTCGCCCGTATTCCTATTCTAATATCTAAAATAAAAATACATCACTATTAAATAGTGATGTATTTTTATTTTAGAAAGAATCGTAATACGCAACTGTACCTTTTAATTAACAGATTTGCTATTAAAAATCATGGTAAAGATGTACCTAGATATATATAACTAAAGTAATTTCTTTATAAAAAAGTATCCATTTTCATGTCTTTGTACAACTGTAGAAAGACATGAATCTCTAAACTAAAATCTCATGAAACAACATTGATAAATAGCCATTATCTTAAATTTTGTTTAGACTTTCATGTCCCGTTACTGAGACATGAAAGTCTAAACTTTTCGAATTCGAGACAAGAAACTCTAAATTACTTAGCCCATAATAATACATGTTTCATAAAATATATTGATTTTAAAAGTGTACGCTATTATAAAAACATATTGAAAATAAGTCAGAGCATTCCCTAATCAGTCTGCGTTATAGGAGTATAACATGCGACATTCATTTCCAGATACACATTGAACATATACCTATATTGTAAAAAAGAACTCTTGTTAATAAGGGTTCTTTTTTACAATGAAAATATTTTTCTTAAGAAAAAATTAAGAAGCTTTCTCACTTTTTATTAAGAAATTCTATTTATATTTAAACATGTGTTAGAGAGATGTCCGTTCTTATTGAAATCTAAAGGAATAAATAAGTTCACATATAATCGCACGGAAAAAGAAAGGTGGAAAAGAAAGATGAAAAAAACATGGATTGCAATAACAGGAGTAGTTGTTGTGGGCGGCGGATTATTAACTTATGCGGGAGGAGAGACAATAGACCGATTTAATCCGTTAGTAAAAGAAAAGGATATGTACGCTCTTCCAAAAGAAGCAGCAAAACCCGATCCTGCACACGATGGTAAGAGATATTTCTACATGTTAAATGGAGTAGATGAATCCGGTAATGAAAACACCATCAAAGTAGGAGCTGCTGGTAAAGATGAATATATAAATTCTTATTTAAAGGTCCATATAAAAGGAAAATATGTTTATGAATTTGAGGCTGTAAAAGAGAATGAAGTTCCTGAAAAAATAAAAGAGAAACTAAAAAATAACTAACCATTGTACCGATCTAAGGAGAATATTATGAATAATTCAGTTGTAAATGTAAAAAACATTCAAAAAATATATGGTAAAAAAGGGGGGAATCAGTCACATGCTTTAAGAGATGTGTCGTTCTCGATTCAAAAGGGAGAGTTTGTTGGGATTATGGGACCGTCCGGTTCAGGAAAAACAACATTATTAAATGTAATTTCAACATTAGACGCGGCAACTGATGGCATTGTTGAAATTGATGGTATCGATATCACAAAAATGAAACAAGGGGAACTTTCTGACTTCCGTTCTCAAAAATTAGGATTTATTTTTCAAGATTTTAATTTACTTGAAAATCTATCAGTTTATGAAAATATTGCCTTGCCTCTTTCACTGCAAGGCGTTTCTTCAAAACAAATTGGCCCGAAAGTCTTAAGGGTGGCAGAAATGTTAGGAATTTCAGAAATTCTTTCAAAATATCCTTCTGAAGTATCTGGTGGACAAAAACAACGTTCTGCTGCAGCACGTGCACTTGTACATGAACCTGCAATTATTTTAGGGGACGAGCCAACAGGAGCATTAGATTCGAAAAATGCTACAAGTCTTTTAGAAGCAATGAAAAACTTAAATGAAGAACAAAATGTTTCTATTATGATGGTTACGCATGATCCATATAGTGCGAGTTATTGTAAACGTATTTTATTCATTCAAGATGGTGAGTTGTTTAAAGAAATCCACCGGGATGGTACACGTCAAGCATTCTATAAAGATATCTTAGATGTACTTGCAGATTTAGGTACACAAAAAGGATAAGAGGAAGGACAACCATCATGATTTTTAAACTTTCTATGTCAGGACTAAAAAGTAAGCTGAACGATTATATTGTCTTACTAGTTGGCCTTGTTATGTCAATTTCAATTTTTTATATGTTTCAAACATTAGCATTAAATGAAGCGTTTGTTAATAATAATGGTCCCATTCGCTCAACTGGTATGATTTTTCAAGTGGGATCATATCTACTTGGGATCATTACATTCTTCTATGTTCTATATGCCAATTCTTTCTTAATGTCCCTCCGCCAAAAGGAATTTGGGATGTACATGATGTTAGGCGCAAAAAAACAAAAGATTACATTTCTTATGTTTGTAGAAACAATTATTATTGGGGCAGTATCTTTAATAGTTGGGATTACAATAGGAATAGGGCTTTCACAAGGAATTGGTAAAATTCTTATGAAACAACTAGATTTTACCGCGAGTGGTTATCAAGCTTTTTATGTACCATCGATGTTAGTTACTTGTATGTTCTTCTTTGTATTATTTATGTTATCTGCCATTATGAATAGTGTGAAATTATCACGTATCTCCGTTCTGCAACTTGTACATGCAGACGCTTCAGCAGAACGTACGATGGTTAAAGGTAAGTGGACTGGAATCGTTTCATTTTTAGCTATCATTTTATTAGGAAGTGGTTATTCTTCCATGATTTATATGAACAAATTAAAAGAGCAGGGGCCTTTGATTGCGATGCTCACAACTACGGCAGGAACCTATATGTTATTTACTTCTTTCCTTCCGCTTATTATAAAAAAATTGAAAAGTAATAAAAGGTATAGTGAGAAAGGTCTTAATGCTTTTACCTTTGCACAATTAAACTTTCGTATTAATAGTTTATCAAAAGTACTCGCAACTGTAACTATGTTAGTGGCACTTGGTGCAGGAGCAATTTCAGGTGGAATGGCCTTTAAAAATAACGTAATAAAATCGACGGATGATCTTGAAATATACGATACAGTCATTCATAATCCAACAGCAGAAGAAATGAATATTTTAGATGGTATTCAATTTAAAGAAAAGAATAAATATCACTATAAAGTAGACGATAAATATGTTTACTACTTGAAAGAAGATTTAGAGAAAAACCGCCCGCTTGTGCAAGCAAAGGATAGAGGGAAAGTAAAAAGGGTGTCTGAAAATCTTCCTGTAGAAGCAATTTCAAAAAAAGTTGAGGAGAATGCAGATATTATTCCAGATGAGTGGAATAAAGCTTTAATCTCCTTTCAACCAACCTACTTAAATTACATTGAAAAAGTAAAAAAAATAGTGGATCAAAAAATGTACGATAAAATTCCAGGAAAAGAAAGCACCGTTGTAATTGGAAAAACGGATGACTTTATAAAGTATTTAGATGCATGGAAAAAGATTGACGAGCTGCAGCTAGTAAAATATAAGGATACCACGGATGAAGATATCTTTAGTAAATATAAGATATATACTAATATTCACGCAGGTGCCAGCGGAACAGTATTTATGGGGTTCTTCTTAGGTATTGCTTTCCTTGCGATGATGGCAAGTTGCTTAATGTTTAAGATTCTTTCCGGTTCATCAAAAGATATTGTACGCTATGAAATGCTTAGTAAAATTGGAGTACGTCATGAATTATTAGCAAAATCCATTTATAAAGAGATGTTTTTAGTATTTTTATTCCCAGGGATAATAGGTATGATTCATGTGTTATTGGGTATGAAGATATTTGGTTTCATTTTAATTGATCCATATTTTCGTATTTGGTTGCCAATCTTGATTTTCCTAGCTATCTATTCAATCTATTATTTTATTACCGTTCAATTATATAAAAAAATTGTTCTTCCGAAATAAAAGCAATAAGAATATA
The DNA here is from genome assembly GCA_018250355.1 of Bolla brennus. NCBI lineage: Eukaryota > Metazoa > Arthropoda > Insecta > Lepidoptera > Hesperiidae > Bolla > Bolla brennus. The sequence continues at coordinate 4,553 of DWRB01000024.1, read as the reverse complement.
TTTGCAAACTATACATCACTTAATATTGAAAAATCTTTTACAAAGACCTAAAACAAATTGTTAATGTTTTGGGTCTTTGTTATTTAATTAAAGGCATTGACTTCATTCTAATTTAATTAAATTAAATGATGAAAATTTTAATTTAGAATTTTATGTCTCAATTACTAACCAAAATTAAAAGTTTAGACTTTCATGTCTAAGTAGTTTGGAGTTTCATGTCTTTGCACAACAACGGTAGGAGGGGATAGCATCTTCACATAATCAAGAGTTCGTTAAATTCTAATTTAACGAATACTTGGCAAAAGAAAAATAGGTTTACTATACCAACCTTAAATTAGGGTAATATTTACCACATGAAACCACTCTAAAATAAGGGTGATAATGTTAAAATTAGTAACTTTTATCAATAGTATCAACTATTTTTGTTATAACAGGAGAAATAAAGGAAGTAATGTTTAAAATGCAAAGAAAGTGTTCATTAAGCAAGTGTAAAAAATCTATTTCCTTACATTAGTTATTCTATTAATGACGCAGATGCATTAACTTTAGAAACAAGTATCCCAGGATTAATTTTAAAAACAGAAGATGGATTGAAAGGGATTATTACAACTGTAAAAAGGAAGATCATAGATTTCATGTTAGCGGGACATTTAGACGCAAATGGTGAACCACAAGCGTCTAAAAAATCAAACGCAGCCTATAAAGAGGTTAGAAGTATCGGATGTGAAGCTTCAAAGCCTAATTGGGAAGAAGGCGGCAGTGGACATTTGAAAACCGGAGAAGGGTTTCAACCCGTAGTTGTTGGAAAAACAACCATACAAAAACAAAATTACATATTATTGGGGCTAATGAATCTGTAACACTAGCCACAATAGAATTAATGTTTTATCTTAAGGATAATAAGGAAGAAATAGAATATAAATAAGGGCATTTACTTAATGTACTTATTTTCTATCATTATATAAAAGAGTAGTTTTTATTGCTCAATTAACATTTGAATGTTTTAATAATTCATTTTTATACTTTTATTATAGGATTTATCCAATTTAAATAAATATAGGAGAATGAAATATTAATGAATATACGAAATATGAGAAATATGTATAATAATGTATGATTACCTATGCTTTTTCCTCTGTATATTCCAATTAATCTATTAGGTGAGAAGTATAAATTCTTACAAAAGAATATAGGAGAAGAAATTTATTATTGGTTCATTAACGTTAGGTGTCATGCTAGGATCGGGTGGTAGTCTTGCTTCTGCAGATGAAATTGGTAGTGTTTTTCAAAAGGGAAATACAATACAAACTATATCAGCTTCCACTACTAAATCAATAACTGCGAGCCAATTTAATAAAGTCTATGCAGAAATGAAAAAACATGAAGGTAAACCATATAAATATGGTGGGAATAGTCCTAAAACTCGATTTGATTGTTCGGGATTAATGCAATGGGGATATGGAACACAAGGGATTAAATTACCACGTACATCACAAGATCAATACAATCAAACAACACGTGTTGAAAGAAAGGCACTTCAACCAGGAGATTTAGTTTTCTTTAAAGGAACGGTTCCGGGCAAATCAGGTATTACTCATGTTGGTATGTATATTGGTAATAACAAGTTTTATAATGCTAGTAATTCCGGAGTAGGTGAAGCTAGCTTAGATAGTACATATTGGAGTAAATATATTGCAGGATATGGTCGAGTTAAATAAAAAATGTATTCTTCTGAAGTATCTGGTGGACAAAAGCAACGTTCCGCCGCAGTACGTGCGTTAGTTCATGAACCAGCAATTATTTTAGGAGACGAGCCGACTGGAGCTCTTGATTCTAAAAATGCAACGAGTTTACTGGATGCCATGACAAACTTAAATACAGAACAAGATTGCATTAGCTGAACATATTTCTAAGAGTGAAAAGAATTTTACACTGCTTATGAATGAAAAAGCAAAGCAATTGCAATTATCAAATCAGACGAGCTTTGTTAATGCAACGGGCCTTGCTGATAAAAAAAATGAAGAATCCCAAATGACTGCATTAGATGCAGCAAAATTAGCACAACATTTGATAAAAAATTATCCGAATATCTTAGAAATATCCAAACTTACATCTTTTAACTTACGTGGAACCACTGTAAATACAACTAATAAAATATTATATTTTCAATGGGTTGATGGATTTAAAACTGGATTTACAGATGCAGCAGGTTACTGTTTTACAGGAACAGCAAAACAAGATGGGAAAAGGATGATTTCTGTTGTAATGGGGACTAGTAATAGTTCTCAGCGTTTTATAGAAACTAAGAAACTATTCTCATATGGATTTGATAAATTTTATATACCTTTCCTTTGATAGGGTATCACTATATACGGTGCACAATGACTTGATTTTTTTGTAAATGAGGAACAAATGTATTACTTAGATTGTCTATTAATTGTAATCTTGAAAAATATGAAATTACGGATTATTTGGAAAGGAGCAAGGGTATTAAAAATAGGGATGTGTGTAGAAATACAGATTGTTAGTCTTACAAGTATAAAACTTTTAAAGGTAAATTATTACAGGTAAACGCAAGAAAGCTGAGAAAACTAAACTTGCAAATCATGCGATTCATCTAGAATTCGCTCAATTCAAGAAAAAGTTTGACGCCGTACTGGGTGCCTATACTATTGATAACGATACTGTATAAATCGGTAAGCGACTGTCCGATTTAATAAGCATTTTCACCTATATGGTTTTGGTTTCAGAAGTAGTAATAAAGTAAAATTCAATTGACAAACTTGATGAATTTATAACCTTTACGAAAGATGACTCAGTTGGATATTCACTTATCACAAAAAATATGTGGATATTGGTATGACTCTTGAAGAATTTGCAGGGACCGCTATTCGTTAAGTTGATAAAATTGCAGGAGTCTAACTGATTCGTGTCAGCGCTTAAAAAATTGAGATGGTTTATCTAAAAACGATTCTAATGTCTAATATATATATAGGATTTGATAACATTGTCTATTTTTGGGCGGATTATGTTAGAATAACGTTTTTTTGAATACCAGATATTGGAGGTAACAGAAGTGAAAGGTATGTTTTGCAAGAAATTCATTGCAATAGTAACTGTGCTTACACTATTTTTTAGCATGTTTGTTACATATGAAAGTGTATCAGCAGAAATAGGATCTACTTTAAATATTGAAGCAGGTGCAGCAATATTAGTAGAAGCAGATTCCGGGAAAATTTTGTATCAAAAAAATGCGGATGAACTATTAGCGATTGCTAGTATGACAAAAATGATGAGTGAGTACTTAGTTAGTGAAGCTATAGCTAAAGGGAAACTTAAGTGGGATCAGAAAATTAAAGTTTCTAAATACGCACACGAAGTTTCACAAGATCGCTCATTATCAAATGTGCCCCTAGAAAACGGTGGTTATTATACGGTAAGAGAACTATACGAGGCAATGGCAATTTGCTCTGCCAATGGTGCGACAATTGCTTTAGCTGAAGCAATTGCTGGAAAAGAAGTTGATTTCGTAAAAATGATGAACGATAAGTCGAAAGAATTTGGATTGAAAAATTATAAATTTGTAAACTCTACAGGCTTAACAAACATTGATTTAAAAGGACAGCATCCTGAAGGGACCACTCCAGATGGCAAAAATAAAATGTCTGCAAGAGATTGTGCGATTTTAGCACAACGTCTGATTCAAGATTTCCCGCAAATATTAGAAACAGCAAAAATCCCGAAAAAAACATTCCAAAAGGGCGGCAAGTATCCAATTGATATGACGAACTCGAACTGGATGTTAAAAGGTTTAATTAAGCAATACGAAGGTGTAGAGGGCTTGAAAACCGGAACAACTCCAGAAGCCGGGGACTGTTTCACTGGCACAGTAGAAAGAAACGGTATGCGTCTTATCTCTGTAGTGATTAAAACAAAATCTCATACAGCACGTTTTGATGAAACAAAGAAATTATATGATTATGGATTTGCGAATTTTGAATTGAAGAAGGTCTATGAAAAAGTTTCAGCAGTAAAAGGGCATGAAACAGTACGGGTAGAAAATGCAAAAGATAAAGATGTAGCAGTTCAAACGAAGCAAGCTGTTTCACTTCCGATGCCAAAGGGCAGCATAGACGTTTATAAAAAAGAATTTAAAGTATCGAATAAAGAACAAGAAGCTCCTATTAAAAAAGGTGTAACAATTAGCCAAATGATTATAGCGTCTAATGATAGTACAGATCCTGGATTCTTATCAGGTAAATCATTACAAGTAGACCTTGTAACAAAATCTGAAGTAGAAAAAGCTAATTGGTTTACACGTTTTATGCGTGAAATCGGTTCTTTCTTTAGCGGGAAATAAAGACAACTCTTATTTTTAATGCATATTCATAAGAAGCATGTCATCCTCTCTTGTTAAAGTTAAAAAACGGTAAAGAATTTTTGGTTTTAAGAATGGAAACAAAATGAACTTTCGTTCAAATAAACTACAACACTCTTAAAACACTTTTTATTTTTAAAAATGAGTATGCCAATTAAACCTAAATAAGTATCAT
>DWRB01000023.1:0-82424 GCA_018250355.1 Bolla brennus | reverse complement strand
CTGTATCGGTGTGGTTGAACTCCATTAAAATCGCCTGGAGCTCTGCTTCTGAAAAAAAGTTTTGAATCAATGTGTGGGACGTGGATAGAAGAAAGGGTATCACCTTGTGGTGATACCTTTTTTGGTTGTGGGGGGATGGGTAGTAAATAGGATTTGTATCGGCGATTATTCAAATATATCGACTTTCCGGAAAAAAACGACAACTATCGCAAACATTCTTTTTAGTTTCATAGACGGATAACTTGAATAATTATTTGATAATGGTTATCATTTAGAGGGTGTTTTAATTTTGGAAAATGGAGGTAAGATATGCTACGTAAATTTTTTTCTTACTATAAACCATATAAAGGTTTATTTATACTCGACTTTTCTTGCGCGGTTGTCGCAGGGTTACTAGAACTTGGCTTCCCGCTTATCGTAAATCAATTTATTGATAAGTTATTGCCAGGACAAAACTGGACGCTTATTTTATGGGCTTGTTTCGGTTTACTTGCAGTGTATATATTAAATGCAGGCTTACAATATGTCGTTACATATTGGGGACATATGCTTGGTGTTAACATTGAAACGGATATGAGGCAGAAATTATTTGATCACATTCAAAAGCTATCATTCAGGTTTTTTGACAATAATAAAACAGGTCATTTAATTTCACGTCTTACAAACGACTTAATGGAAATTGGGGAAATTGCTCATCACGGGCCAGAAGATTTATTTATCGCTGTTATGACTTTAGTTGGGGCATTCTCATTTATGATGATGATCAACTGGAAGTTAGCGCTATTAACGTTCTTCGTTATTCCATTCCTATTATGGTTGGCACTTTACTTCAATAAAAAAATGACAGGTACGTTTAGACGTTTATTCTCAGACGTTGCTGATTTTAATGCATGTATTGAGAATAACGTTGGTGGTATCCGCGTTGTACAAGCATTCGGAAATGAAAGGTTTGAGAAAGATCAATTTGCTGTTAACAACGCTCGTTTCCGTACAACGAAATTAATGGCCTATAAAATTATGGCGTTAAATTCATCGATTAGTTATATGCTCATGCGTCTCGTAACACTCTTCGTCTTAATATGCGGTACATGGTTTGTTCTGCAAGGTGAATTAACGTACGGTGGATTTATCGGATTCGTTCTATTAACGAATATTTTCTTCCGCCCAATTGAAAAAATTAATGCGGTAATCGAAAGCTATCCGAAAGGGATCGCTGGTTTTAAGAGATATGTAGAGCTTCTTGAAACAGAGCCAGATATTGTTGACTCTAAAGATGCGATGGAAGTTAAACATGTACATGGTGATATTCAATATAGCAACGTTACATTCGGATATGAAAATAAAGAACCGATTTTAAATGATATTAGTTTGAAAATACATGCAGGTGAAACGGTTGCGTTCGTTGGACCATCAGGAGCTGGGAAAACGACGTTATGTAGCCTATTACCACGTTTTTATGAACAATCGTCTGGATCGATTCAAATTGATGGTATTGATACGAAAGATATGACGTTATCTTCACTTCGTAAGCAAATTGGAATTGTGCAGCAAGATGTGTTCTTATTCTCAGGAACAATTCGTGAAAATATCGCTTACGGAAACTTAAAGGCGTCAGAAGCTGAAATTTGGCAGGCAGTAAAACGTGCGCAGTTAGAAGACTTAATTTACTCACAACCAGACGGTTTAGATACCGTTATCGGTGAGCGTGGTGTGAAACTTTCTGGTGGACAGAAGCAGCGTCTAGCGATTGCTCGTATGTTCTTGAAAAATCCGCCAATTTTAATATTAGATGAAGCGACTTCCGCATTAGATACAGAGACGGAACTAGCGATTCAAAAATCACTTGCTGAACTATCTGTCGGCCGTACAACATTAGTTATCGCTCATAGACTTGCAACGATTAAAAATGCAGATCGTATCGTCGTTGTAAATAAAGATGGTATTGCAGAACAAGGTTCGCATGAGGAACTAATTGAGCAAGGCGGAGGATATAGCAGGTTATACGAAGCTCAGTTCAGCTCGTAAATATAATTTGTACTGAATTAGTGCACCATAAGTAGGTGAAAATCACATATGGGAGGCTATAAAGTATGATTGTAACAACAACATCTACAATTCAAGGAAAAGAAATTATTGAGTATATCGATATCGTGAATGGAGAGGCGATTATGGGTGCGAATATCGTTCGTGACCTTTTCGCTTCTGTCCGTGACGTTGTCGGCGGTCGTGCAGGTGCTTATGAAAGTAAATTAAAAGAAGCACGCGACATTGCAATGGAAGAGATGAAAACTTTCGCAAGACAAAAAAATGCGAATGCAATTGTTGGTATCGACGTGGATTACGAAGTAGTTCGCGAAGGAATGCTAATGGTTGCAGTGAGCGGGACTGCTGTCCGTATTTAAAGTGAAAAAGCCGTGCTGATGCACGGCTTTTTCACTTTTATTAATGCTATTCTATGTCGAAGTTCCAATATTTCTTGGGAAATGCGTAAGGCCTTGTCGATATATAGGGAAGACATTAGAGCACTTCCTTACATTTCCGGATTTGAACTAATAATGTTTCGTATTCTTGTTCGAGAGATGTGATGTCATCGTTTTTGTCAAACTAATTTCTATTTACTATTTTTGAATTTATCATTATACAATTGTGCTTTTGCCAGCGCCTCAGCATCATTTTTAATTTCATCCAATCCATTCGCATCCCCAATAACATACCCTTCAAATGATGAACCAACAAAATCAAAGATGTATTGGAACTGAGCAATAAGCGGTAATGCTTTCAGCTTTGGAGTGTCTCCGCCAACGATGACAACGTACATTTTTTTACCTTTCATTTTTTCTTTGAAATGAAGAGATGTATCACGCAAACTTTGTGACCAGCGATCGACGAAGTTTTTCATATGACCGCTCATTCCATACCAGTATAGCGGTGTAGCAAAAATAATTGTGTCGTGCTCTAGCATGCGTTCAATTAAATGTTGATAGTCATCGTTTACAGACTGGAATCCTTTTGCATCATGACGTTGATCTGTAATAGGATGGACTGTACGGTCTCGCAAGTAAATTTGTTCTGTTTCAATTCCATCAATCACCATATGTGTTAAAGCTTCTGTATTTCCGTTTTGTCTTGAACTGCCATGTATAACAAACATGTAATCATTCCTTTTCTTTTGTTTGTTTTAGGAGTGAAACGTGTTTTTGCAAATTCGTTTGAATGCTGGAAAGTAATGAGATTTGTTTCGTTACTTCATTGAGTTTATCTTCATAAAGCGTAAGGATACTGCTGCAAGGATTTTCGTACAGGTGCGGCTCTATTTCGAGGCAGCGCAGCATCCTTTCCGTCTCTTCTAAATTTAAGCCAATTTGTAAGTACATTTGAATAAGCTCCACCTTTTCGATGGCACTTTCATCAAAGTCACGGTAGCCATTTGCGAGGCGCTTAGAAGGGAGTAATCCCTTTTCTTCATAATGTCTTAGTGATCTTTCGCTAACCCCGGTTTCTTTTGATAATTCTCCAATTCGCAATGTGTTTCACTCCTTTTACATGTATTGTAAACCTTCACACTAATGTGAAGGTCAATGCTGTTTTTTCGCAAAAGAATCTACATGATTTAAGAATACTTGAATGGCTTTAGAAGGGATGAAATATTTGCCACGCACGATGGAGAATGGGCGAATTAGTTGTTCATTTGGAACTTCGACGTGGAATAGCTCTTTTGCCAGTAGCTCTTTTCGTACAGTCCAATCAGAAAGTATAGCGATGCCAAGCCCGGCACTAACTGCTTCCTTTACGCTTTGGATACTACTAAATGTAAAGAATCGTTTCATTTTCAAATGGTGTTGATGAATAAAGCGGTCACTATAAGCGCGTGTACCAGAACCACTTTCTCTTAATACCCATACTTGATCTTGGAGTGTACTTTCATTTATTTCATTTGTGCGGAGCAGTGGATGATTTGGCGGGACGACGAGCTTCATTTCATCTTGCATAAACGTTTCAACGTCAACGTCGGCGTATACGACTTGCCCTTCCACTAAGCCGATATCAATTTGATTAGAGCGAAGGCTTTGTAAAACGTCTTCTGTATTTGAGATAAAGGTATGAACTTCGACGTGTGGATTTTCATTCGCGTAGTTAGCCAGTATTTTTGGAAGTAAGTATTCGCCAATTGTGAAACTAGCACCGATACGAAGAGTTCCTGTTACAACGTTATGTAGTTCGTTAATTTCTTGTTTGGCTTCTTCGTAAAGAGAGAGCATTTGCTTTGCATGTATATATAATATGTTTCCAGCCTCCGTCACCTGGACGTGCTTTGGGGAGCGCTGAATGAGTGTAGTTCCAAATTCGTTTTCTAAGTTGCGTATATGCATACTTACGCCCGGCTGTGAAAGGTTTAATAATTCTGCTGCACGGGAGAAGTGTTTCTGTTCAACGACAGTAACAAATATTTTTAAAATGTCTACGTTCATGTAATGGGCTCCTTTCTTTTTCTATCATCTTATCATAAGTATTTCTGATGATAGAGATTCAATATTGATATTAAACTTATTATAGAAACTCTCTTATAATGTAAGTAGAAAGAACATGCATGTTCCAATACGATTATTGGAGTGGTTCAAAGTGGAACAAACACTTGTTATACAAAAGAAGAAGGGCTTTGGATTTTCGCAAGGAATTGGGATTACACTATTAATCGCAATTGCTGCGAAATATTTAGCAGAGCTTCCGTTTTTAAATATTATGGGACAATTAGTAATTGCTATTCTAATTGGGATGGTTTGGCGTGCGGCAATTGGAATTCCGCAAGAGGCGATTGCAGGGACGAACTTTGCGAGTAAGAAGTTGCTGCGCTTTGGGATCATCTTACTCGGAATGCGGTTAAATCTTGTTGATATTGCGAAGGCAGGGCCGAAAGTATTGGTCATCGCTGCGGTTGTTATTACATTCACGATTTTCGTTGTATATGGATTAACGAAAGTATTTAAAGTAGAGAAGAAACTTGGAATTTTAACAGCGTGCGGAACAGCAATTTGCGGCGCGGCTGCGGTCGTGGCAATTGCACCGCAAGTGAAGGCGAAGGATGAAGAAACGGCAGTTGGGGCAGCAATTATTGCAATTTTAGGTACAATATTTACACTTATTTATACGTTATTATACCCAGTGCTTGGCTTCTCACCGTACGGTTACGGTGTATTCTCAGGTGCGACGCTGCATGAGATCGCCCATGTCATCGCAGCCGCGGCACCAGGAGGAAGTACGGCTGTAGACATCGCAGTTATCGTGAAATTAACGCGCGTTGCAATGCTTGTGCCAGTAGCGATTTTAATTGGATTATGGTTTGGTAAGAGTGAAGGAAGCGAGGGGAAAAAATCGTGGCGCGACCTTCCAATTCCGTGGTTCATATTCGGATTTTTAGCGATGAGTGCAGTGCATTCGCTCGGGGTTATACCAGAAGTTGTTGCCGGATACATTGTTGTCATTGCTTATATGCTTATCGCAATGGCGATGGCGGGTCTTGGTTTAAATGTAGAGTTTAAAACGTTTCGTAAGTTAGGAAGTAAAGCATTCGTGGCGGGGCTGATCGGTTCGGTTTGCCTTTCTATTCTTGGCTACGTTCTTGTATATGCGTTAGGATTTATGTAGTAGGACGAAGAAGCTGTTTCCAAAGATATTTGGGGACAGCTTCTTCTTATGATTATAGTGCTACGTATGTCGATATATTTAAAAAATCGCTGATATAAATTGAATTACTCTTGTACTTTGTTAGAGAAGCTGTTCAGTGAAATGTTTCACTAAAATTTGTAAAGATATCTTTACTTGTAACTGGAAAATATTTATAATTAAAGTAAAGATATCTTTACTTTCGAAGGTGGAGCCTATGGGTGTGAAAAATAAAATAAAAGAGTTAAGAAAGCAACATCATATAACGCAAGTTGAAATGGCAAAGGCGATGCAGGTGACACGGCAGACGATTGTGGCGATTGAAAACCATCATTATAACCCGAGTCTAGAGTTATCCCTAAAAATCGCCAAATATTTTGGGGTGAAGGTGGAGGGAATATTTACGCTAGAGTAAGGGGAGAAAAAATGAACGATACTAAAAAGTTATTTATCGGTGCGATTTTTGGATTGTTTTTGGGAGACATTGTAGTTCATATTATGAATCCGGCTATACCAATTTTACCGCTCGTAGTGAGTAACGTTTTAGCAATTGTATTTTTGATAGTGTATTCGTATTACAAAAAGCGTAAGTACAAAAAAGAAGAACTTCCAGATATAGATGAGCGAGTAAATGAAAATATAAAAAAATATGTAAATGTCTCATTTGTATTCGCGTTTCTATTGCTTGTTGTTTATATTGTTGCGAGTAAAGCAATAGGCAGAGCTGTTATACCAGTGCAAGAAATATTTATGATATGTAGTTCCTTATTTGCGGGTAGTCTCATCATAGGAGTCATGATAGGGAAACGAGCATAGAGATAGGAGGAATGAAAAATGCAAGATGAGTTTGAGAGATTTCAGTCAGATAAAGCGTTTAAATATGTAGGGTTATTTTTTACGATTAGTTTAGCGGTATGGAGTTTATATAATTTAATTGTTGATGGAAATGCTGGTATGCCGTTTGTTTTATTTGTATTAGGGCAGTGGGTGTATTTTCTCGTGAACTATTGGCCGAAGTGGAAATATAGAAATCAAAAAGAGGCTGATCATGTATGAGTAAGCAAGATGTTATACGGTTTATAGGAAGTTTGTTTTTAGCGGGTCTTGTTTTAAATGTGAGTTTAATGATTTTAAGTATTTCGTGGGGAACGATCTTCATATCGAATGTAGCACTAGTCATTTTATATAGTATTTCGGAATATAGAGAACAGAAGCGTTTGAAAGAAGAGGGAGTTCCGTCGATTGATGAGCGAGTTGTGAATAAGATGAAGTCGTATTTTACGATTTGTATTACAAGCTTCATTTTCCTGTTCATTGTGTATCTTTGTGTAAATAAGTATGTAGATAGGCAAGCAGTACATGTAAATGAGTTATTATATATTGCTATTTTTGGTTTATTAATAAGTATGGCATCGACGAGTGTGTTAGCAACAAGGAATAGATAGAAAAAAGGGGAACTGGGATGGGATTACCGGTATTATGTGTCGCTACGGCTATTTTTGCTTTGTTTTGGGGAATGCAGAACTTCTCTCGTAATCCAGTGCCAAGCGTTTGTATTATGATTGGTACTGTCGGTTTATCATATTATTTATTAGTTTCAGCTCATTATCATAAAACAGCAACGAGTGTTGTTGTTGGAGCACTTATTTTATTTTGTGGGCGTGCTATACAAAAGGGATTATTCCCGTAAAAGCTGTTTATACGAAGAGTATAAACAGCCTTTTGTATTTTTTTACAAAAGTCTTGAAAGTTACGTAACGTCATCTTTTATAATGAAGGGGAAGAGGTGATGGTAGTGATTTCAATACAACAATTGACGAAAGAAACAGGGGTAACAGTACGTACATTACGTTATTATGATCAAATAGATTTATTAAAACCAAGTGGAAAAACAGAAGGTGGACATCGTTTATATAGTGAAGCTGACGTAATACGGTTGCAACAAATTTTATTTTTAAAGGAAATGGGATTTTCGTTAAAAGAAACTGCGAATATGTTAGTAAAAGGTGAGCTGGATTTAAAGGATTCTCTTGAAAAACAACTTCGGTTTGTACAGGAAGAACAAAAGAAATTTAATCGAATGGAGCGTGTTTTACAAGCTGTTGTTTATTCGGTGGATGTGGAGGGAGAACTTGATTGGAAAGTTATGTTTGAACTGATTCAGCTTTCGAAACAGTCGTCTCGTATACGTGAAATATTTCAAAATGAAGTATTTTCAAAGGAAGAACAAAAATTGCTTCATAACTTGCCAAATATGAGTGAAGAAGATCCGAATGTTTTAGAATGGGTAGATTTATTAAAGCAATTACGTACTTTTATGAAAGACGGCAAAGAAGCTGCGAGTGATGAGGTACAAGGGGCAACGAAGAGATTAATGCAGAAGTGTTTAGAAATGGCCAATGGTGACGAAGCGTTTTTAGATAAGTTATGGGAAGTTAGAAAATCGAAGGAAGATTCACAGAAAATGAGCATGTATCCAATTGAAGAAGAACTTTTATTATATATGGATGAGGCTTTTCGTATATATGATGAAAAGGAGAGGGATAAATGAGTATACTCGCAGAATATCGTTGGTACTTTTTAATTGGGGCAGAGATTGTATTTTGGTTATCGGCTATCGGTTTCTTTTTACTTCGTTACGGATTCCGTTTGAAAAAGGCGAGCTTTATTATGGGGATTGTACTCCTCGTAAATGAAGTGTTTATTTTAACTTTAGGGGTAGTGGACTATTATCAAACAGGGAAGTTCTCTAATTTTCAAATCATTACTGTAATTATTTTATTGTATGCAGTTTTCTACGGGAAAAAGGATTTGAAGAAGCTTGATATATTTGCGCAAAAGCTAGTTGCGAAATGGCGGAATGAACCAGCGCCTATTATCGAAGAACAGGTAGAATTAACAGGTATGGCCTATGCGAAGCAGGAAATAAAAAATTGGGTATTGCATCTTATTTTATTCGTTGTTGTGCATATTCTCTTTTTCTTTCTGTACGGTTTTGTCCCGTTTGAACAATGGCGTAATTGGTTAGAAACGGGGATTATTTTAAATAAAACAGCTAATCGCGTTAGTCAAGTTTGGGCGATTATACTTTTAGTGGATACAGTTATTTCATTTTCATATGTTCTTTTCCCGAAGAAGGAGAAAGGAAAAGAGAAGCTACTTTCGTAGAAGAAAGTAGCTTTTTCTAGTATACCAATAGTTTGTATAGGAGAGGATAACAATAGGGAAAACAGGTTTTATATGCTTATTTCTCTTTAGTCTAGTAGCATGCTCACAACCTAACATTACAATTGATAAGAAGAATGATGTTGTAAAGGGAACAGAAATTTCTAATCTAGATAAATTCAAAAAGTTCGTTTTGAATGTGGAACAAGGGGAAGTTGATAAAATAAGAATTGTACATTATACACATGAAGGTGATCCGGTTTTTCAAACGTTAGAGTATAGTGGAACAGATATAATTCATATGTTAGACAATAGGCAAGATCGATTTGCTGGTAATCATACAGATATAGATGAAGATAGCTGTAAAAGGATTGTTAAAGAACAGCGTGAATTACAAACGGCTTATAGGTTAATAGACTGTGTGAATGAAAATGGGCGCAATGGATATGATTTATTATATGTACCTAAAAAATAGAGTTAGTAGAGGAAGGAAGTTTTGACTCCTTCCTTTTTCTATGTATATATTGTCGAAAGTTTTACCGAATATCTGTTCGTTTTCTTGGTTTTTTTATGAGCATTCGTGGTAAAATGGGAATACAGATTTTTTACGAGGAGGTCGGTTTTGTTTGGAACATCAATTTGAAATTATCTCAGCGTATTCCCCGCAAGGTGATCAGCCGGTAGCTATAGAGAAGCTTGTAGAGGGAATTAATAGTGGAAAGAAAAAGCAAGTGTTGCTTGGGGCGACAGGAACGGGTAAGACATTTACGATTTCAAATGTCATTAAAGAAGTGCAGAAGCCAACACTTGTCATGGCTCATAATAAAACGTTAGCAGGACAGTTATATAGTGAGCTGAAAGATTTTTTTCCTAACAATTCAGTGGAGTATTTTGTTAGTTATTACGATTATTATCAGCCAGAAGCGTATGTGCCACAAACAGATACTTTTATTGAAAAAGATGCGCAGATTAATGATGAAATCGATAAATTGCGTCACTCAGCAACGTCTTCCTTATTTGAAAGAGACGATGTTATTATCGTTGCGAGTGTTTCGTGTATATATGGTTTAGGTTCTCCAGAAGAATACCGCGAGTTAGTTGTTTCGCTTCGAGTTGGTATGGAAAAGGACCGCAATCAATTGCTTCGTGAACTTGTTGATGTGCAGTATGGACGTAATGACATTGATTTCAAGCGTGGTACATTCCGTGTGCGCGGAGATGTAGTTGAAATTTTCCCAGCATCACTTGATGAGCATTGTATTCGAATTGAATTTTTCGGCGATGAAATCGATCGTATTCGTGAAGTAAATGCGTTAACAGGTGAAGTATTAGCAGAACGTGATCATGTAGCAATCTTCCCAGCATCTCACTTCGTTACACGTGAGGAAAAAATGAAGGTCGCTATTGAAAATATCGAAAAAGAATTAGAAGAGCGTTTAAAGGAATTAAATGATAATGGCAAGTTGTTAGAAGCGCAGCGTATAGAGCAACGTACACGTTATGATTTAGAAATGATGCGCGAGATGGGCTTTTGTTCAGGTATTGAAAACTATTCCCGTCATTTGACACTTCGTCCAGCGGGGGCAACGCCATATACGTTGTTAGACTACTTCCCGGAAGATTTCTTAATTGTTATGGATGAGTCACACGTATCAGTACCACAAGTAAGAGCGATGTATAACGGGGACCAAGCACGTAAGCAAGTGCTTGTGGATCATGGATTCCGTTTGCCATCAGCTTTAGATAATAGACCGCTTACGTTTGATGAGTTTGAAGGGAAAACGAATCAAGTTATTTACGTTTCGGCAACGCCAGGACCGTACGAGTTAGAGCAGGCACCGGGAGTAATAGAACAAATTATTCGTCCAACAGGGCTTTTAGATCCACCAATTGATATACGACCAATTGAAGGGCAAATTGATGATTTATTAGGAGAAATTCAAGATCGCATTGCAAAAAATGAACGTGTATTAATTACGACTTTAACGAAGAAAATGTCAGAGGATTTAACAGACTACTTAAAAGATGTAGGAATTAAAGTGAACTATCTTCACTCTGAAATTAAAACGTTAGAACGTATTGAAATTATCCGTGACCTTCGCCTTGGTAAGTTTGACGTACTTGTCGGTATTAACTTATTACGAGAAGGATTAGATATTCCAGAAGTATCACTTGTAGCTATTTTAGATGCTGATAAGGAAGGGTTCTTGCGTTCAGAGCGTTCATTAATTCAAACAATTGGTCGTGCGGCACGTAATGAAAACGGCCGCGTTATTATGTACGCAGATCGTATAACAAGATCAATGGGAATTGCAATTGAAGAAACGCAGCGTCGTCGTACTATACAAGAAGCTTACAATAAAGAGCATGGTATTACGCCGAAAACGATTCAAAAAGGGGTGCGTGATGTTATCCGTGCAACGACAGCTGCTGAAGAGCCGGAAATGTATGAAGCGGCACCAGCTAAGAAGATGACGAAAAAAGAGCGTGAAAAGACAATTACGAAGATGGAAGCAGAGATGAAAGAAGCAGCAAAAGCGTTAGATTTCGAGCGTGCAGCTGAATTAAGAGATTTACTATTAGAATTAAAAGCGGAAGGGTGAACAGAGTGAGCATAAGCAAGGATTTTATTGTCGTAAAAGGTGCTAGAGCACATAACTTAAAAAATATTGATGTAACCATTCCGAGAAATCAGCTTGTTGTTGTGACAGGATTGTCTGGTTCTGGGAAATCATCATTAGCATTTGATACGATTTATGCAGAAGGGCAACGCAGATACGTAGAATCGTTATCTGCGTATGCGCGCCAGTTTTTAGGACAAATGGATAAACCTGACGTGGATACGATTGAAGGCTTATCTCCAGCGATTTCAATCGATCAAAAAACGACAAGTCGTAATCCACGTTCAACAGTTGGAACTGTCACGGAGATTTATGATTATTTACGTTTATTATTTGCGCGAATTGGTACGCCAATTTGTCCGAATCATGGTATTGAAATTACATCACAAACAGTAGAGCAGATGGTAGACCGTGTACTTGAATATCCTGAACGTACGAAATTACAAGTGTTAGCTCCTATCGTGTCTGGGCGTAAAGGTGCACATGTGAAAGTGCTTGAAGACATTAAGAAGCAAGGGTATGTTCGTGTACGTGTTGATGGTGAAATGCTTGATGTATCTGAAGATATTGAGTTAGATAAAAATAAGAAGCATTCCATTGAAGTTGTAATTGACCGTATTGTTGTAAAAGAAGGGATTGCAAGCCGTCTTGCGGATTCACTTGAAAGTGCATTAAAGCTTGGGGGGGGCCGAGTGTTAATTGATGTAATGGGAGAAGAGGAACTTCTATTTAGTGAACATCATGCTTGTCCGCATTGTGGCTTTTCAATCGGAGAATTAGAGCCGCGCATGTTCTCATTCAATAGTCCATTCGGGGCGTGTCCTTCTTGTGATGGACTTGGTTCAAAGTTAGAGGTAGATTTAGAACTTGTCATTCCGAATTGGGATTTATCATTAAATGAACATGCGATTGCGCCTTGGGAACCGACAAGCTCACAATATTACCCACAGCTTTTACAATCTGTATGTAATCATTACGGCGTTGATATGGATATGCCTGTGAAAGATATACCGAAAGATTTATTTGATAAAGTGTTGTACGGAAGCGGTGAAGAGAAAGTTTATTTCCGCTATGTAAATGAATTTGGTCAAGTAAAGGAAAATGAGATTTTATTTGAAGGTGTTATTCCAAATATCGAACGTCGTTATCGTGAAACGAGTTCTGATTATGTCCGTGAGCAAATGGAAAAGTATATGGCAGAGCAAGCTTGTCCGAAGTGTAAAGGTGGACGCTTAAAGCCTGAGAGTTTAGCTGTTTTCGTTGGTGATAAAACGATTGCTGATGTAACGAAGTATTCTGTTCAAGAAGTACAGGAATTCTTCTCGAATGTGGAGCTAACGGAGAAGCAACAAAAAATTGCGCATTTAATTTTAAGAGAAATCCAAGAGCGCGTTGGGTTCTTAGTGAACGTCGGTTTAGATTATTTAACGTTAAGTCGTGCCGCAGGAACTTTATCAGGTGGTGAGGCGCAGCGTATTCGTTTAGCGACGCAAATCGGTTCTCGTCTGACTGGCGTACTTTACATTCTTGATGAGCCTTCTATCGGTTTACATCAGCGCGATAACGATCGTCTTATTCGTACGTTGCAAGAAATGCGTGATTTAGGAAATACGTTAATTGTCGTTGAACATGATGAAGATACGATGATGGCTGCTGATTATTTACTTGATATCGGACCTGGTGCAGGTATTCACGGTGGTCAAGTTGTATCAGCGGGGACGCCAGCTGAAGTGATGCAAGATGATAATTCGCTAACAGGTAAGTATTTAAGCGGTAAAGAGTTTATTCCAGTTCCACTTGAAAGACGGAAAGGTGACGGACGTAAAGTGGAAATTATCGGTGCAAAAGAGAATAACTTAAAGAATGCAAAGATGTCATTCCCGCTTGGTACGTTTGTAGCGATAACAGGTGTATCTGGTTCCGGTAAAAGTACGATGATTAATGAAGTACTATATAAATCATTAGCGCAAAAGTTATATAAAGCGAAAGCGAAGCCAGGTACTCATAAAGAAATTAAAGGTCTTGAGCATTTAGATAAAGTAATCGATATTGATCAATCGCCAATCGGGCGTACACCACGTTCTAATCCAGCGACGTATACAGGTGTATTCGATGATATTCGTGATGTGTTTGCACAAACGAATGAAGCGAAAGTGCGTGGATATCAAAAAGGACGTTTCAGCTTTAATGTAAAAGGTGGACGTTGTGAAGCGTGCCGTGGTGATGGAATTATTAAAATCGAAATGCACTTCTTACCAGACGTATACGTTCCATGTGAGGTTTGTCATGGTAAACGTTATAACCGCGAAACGTTAGAAGTGAAGTATAAAGATAAGAACATTTCTGAAGTGTTAGGGATGACAATTGAAGATGGAGTAGAGTTCTTCGCTAATATCCCAAAAATTAAGCGTAAGCTTCAAACGCTTGTAGATGTAGGGCTTGGTTATATGAAATTAGGGCAGCCAGCTACTACGTTATCTGGAGGAGAAGCACAGCGCGTGAAATTAGCTTCTGAATTACACCGTCGTTCTACTGGGCGTACGTTATATATTTTAGATGAGCCGACGACTGGTTTGCATGCCCATGATATCGCGCGTCTTCTAGAAGTGCTGCAACGCCTTGTTGAAAGTGGCGAGACAGTTCTTGTTATTGAACATAATTTAGATGTAATTAAAACAGCTGATTATATCGTTGACCTTGGACCAGAGGGCGGAGACAAGGGTGGACAAATCGTTGCTTCAGGAACGCCAGAGCAAGTAGTGAAAGAAGAGCGCTCGTATACAGGTAAGTATTTAAAAGAGATTTTAGTCCGTGATAAAGCAAGAATGAAAGAGAAAATAAAAGAAGTAGAGTTATCACAATAAGTGTATTACTAAAAACCGAGTGGAAATGCCACTCGGTTTTTAGTCCATAGGGGGAGAAGATGGAGTTTATAGATGTTTTAAGAAAGAAAAATATGAAGGTAAGGGAGTTTCATAATTGGGGTGTATATTTTCGCAAGCGCTGGGAGGATAACTTTGCAAACCATTTAAGTGATGAAGAAAAAGAAGACATCTTTCTGTATGGTGATAAGTATGCATGTGGGTTTCTTTGGCACATATTTAGTTATGAGAAAAAGAAGTGTTTAGAGGGTGAAGAAGCGGAGAACGCGTTTCATAATGAAGTGAAAAAGAATTGTTACATATTCTATCAACATTGTGAGGAAGTACTGCTAATAAAAGATACGAGTTTGTTACATATGGAGGATATATTGTGTGAGCGGAACGATATGTATAAAGGCGATATCTATATTGTAGATAAAGAGTTCACTTGGACTTTTGTAAAAACTCATGAACATAGATGGTATGGACCTTATTTTGCGAGGAAATGTTAGTAGGTATACAAGCATGAAGAGTAGAATAAGTTGATATAAGTGTTTGTATGATACTTGCGTTTATTGTCTATTAGCGTATGATGAAATATATATGTCAAAAGGATGTGTAAGAAAATGAGATGGATTGTATCACTTCTTGTAAATAGCGTTGTGTTAATCGCTGTATCGGGACTTTTAAAAGGGATTGCGCCAGACGCTTTTTATGTAGCAAATATACAGACTGCAATTATTGCGAGTATTATCTTGGCTGTTTTAAATGTGTTCGTAAAACCGTTATTAATTTTAATTACGCTACCAATTACTCTTGTAACTTTCGGGTTCTTCTTAATTGTTATTAATGCGATTACGTTAAAAATGACAGACTCATTATTAGGGGATGCATTTAATATATCAGGGTTTGGTGTAGCAATCGTTGCGGCAATTTGTATTTCAATTTTTAATATGATTATTGAAAAGGTAATTGTGGAACCATTATATGAAAAAAAGAGAAAATGACAAAAAGAAAAACATTTCATGATGTGTATGAAATGTTTTTTTCTATTTATTAGAAACCGTATTTCTTGTTTCCAGAAAAAAATGGTACAATATCCGGTAGAATGGAATTTTACATCAAATGAGACTGAACCCGCAGCGGAGTGGAGGTTTATACATATGCCGAAAGTAAGGACAAAAGATTTAATTGAACAATTTCAATTGGAGTTAATAAGTGGTGAAGAAGGAATTCATCGTCCGATTGATACAAGTGATTTATCACGACCTGGAATTGAAATGGCAGGATTTTTTACATATTATCCAGCTGATCGCGTGCAGCTTCTTGGAAAGACGGAGCTTACGTTCTTTGACACGTTAACGTCAGAGCAAAAACAAGAGAGAATGAAAGCGCTTTGTACTGAGGAGACGCCGTGTATTATTATAACTCGTAATCAAGATGTACCAGATGAGTTACTGCATGCATCGCGTGAATCAGGCATGCCTTTATTACGTTCTTCTCAAACGACAACAAGATTATCAAGTCGTTTAACTAATTATTTAGAAGGTAAGTTAGCACCGACAACAGCTGTACATGGTGTGTTAGTAGATATTTACGGCGTTGGTGTTTTAATTACAGGTCAAAGTGGTGTCGGTAAAAGTGAGACAGCTCTTGAGCTTGTAAAACGTGGTCATCGCCTTGTTGCGGATGATAGTGTGGAAATTCGCCAAGAAGATGAAGACATGTTAGTCGGAAGCTCGCCAGATTTAATTGAGCATTTATTAGAAATTCGTGGTCTAGGTATCATTAACGTTATGACGTTATTCGGTGCAGGGGCAGTGCGAAATTATAAGCGTATTACGCTTGTTATTAATCTTGAAATTTGGGATCAAAAGAAAAATTACGATCGCTTAGGTCTTGATGAAGAGAAGATGAAGATTATTGATACAGAACTTACGAAGATTACACTTCCAGTTCGTCCTGGTCGAAACTTGGCTGTTATTATTGAAGTAGCAGCGATGAACTTCCGTTTAAAACGTATGGGAGTCAATGCAGCACAGCAGTTCTCTGAACGATTAATGAGTGCGATTGAGTTAGGAAATCAGGAGTAAACTTTGGAGAGGGAGGTCATACATATGCTGTTAGGTTCTGTACCACAGCTTGACCGTGTAGCGATCCAACTCGGGCCGTTTCCTGTATATTGGTATGGGATTATTATCGGTACAGGTGTGCTATTAGGTCTTTGGCTAGCAACTCGCGAGGGAGAAAGACTAGGTATTCCAAAAGATACATTTGTTGACCTTGTATTAATTGCAGTACCGATCGCTATTCTATTTGCGAGAATGTACTATGTTATTTTTGAGTGGGAATATTACGCGCAAAACCCGAGTCAAATTATTAATATTCGTCAAGGTGGCTTGGCGATTCATGGTGGTTTAATCGGGGCTGTTATTACAGGGATTCTTTTTGCGAAACGACGCGGGGTTTCATTCTGGAAGTTGGCTGATATTGCTGCGCCAAGTATTTTACTAGGACAAGCAATTGGTCGATGGGGAAACTTTATGAACCAAGAGGCGCATGGTGATGAAGTAACGAGACAGTTTTTAGAAGGGCTTCATTTACCGGATTTCATTATTAATCAAATGTATATTGAGGGTGTGTACTATCATCCGACGTTTTTATATGAATCATTATGGAATTTTGCAGGTGTCATTTTATTACTTGCATTACGAAAAGTGAATTTACGACGCGGGGAATTATTCTTCACATATTTAATTTGGTATTCAGTAGGGCGCTTCTTCGTAGAAGGCTTACGTACAGATAGTTTAATGCTAGGACCACTTCGTATCGCACAAGTAATGTCAATTGGACTTGTTGTTATTTCTATTATTTTCATTATTGTGAGACGAAAAATGGGGCAAGCTGATAAAAGATATTCGGAAAATTAGAGAAAAGTAGCATCTTATTATAAGGTGCTGCTTCTTTCATATTCAGGAAAGAGAAGGGACTAAGGCAATGAGAATAAATACAGTGTTATTTGATTTAGATGGAACTTTAATTAATACAAACGAACTTATTATTTCTTCTTTTTTACATACGTTACATACATATTATCCAAATCAATATAAGCGTGAAGATGTATTGCCATTTATCGGCCCTTCTTTACATGATACTTTCAGTAAGATTAATGAAAACAAGGTTGAAGAGATGATTACATGTTATCGTCAATTTAACCATGATCATCACGATGAATTAGTGGAAGAATATGAAAATGTATATGAAACAGTTCAAGAGTTGAAGAAGCAAGGCTATAAAGTTGGTATTGTTACAACGAAAGCGAGACCAACAGTTGAGATGGGATTAAAGTTATCAAAGCTTGATGAATTTTTTGATGTTGTCGTGACAATTGATGATGTAGAGCATGTGAAACCACATCCAGAACCACTTCAAAAAGCGCTTGAGTTATTAGATGCGAAACCGGAAGAAGCATTGATGGTTGGGGATAACCACCACGATATTGTTGGCGGACAAAATGCGGGCACGAAAACAGCTGCTGTCTCATGGACGTTGAAAGGTAGAGCGTATTTAGAGGCTTACAAGCCGGACTTTATGCTAGATAAAATGAGTGATTTGCTACCGATTTTGTCTGATATGAACCGTTTATAAAGGTCCAAGTAAGTTAGTAGGGATGTATTTCCCTACTAACTTACAGTTTCACTTTTTAGTAGAGGAGCGAGTTAAGTGCGACGGACAACGCGCTATCCTGTTTCGGGAGAAAATTCATTATGGAATGTGTATAAAACAGTGTCTTTTTGGAAGGTAATGAAAAACTTTATTATTATCCAAATTGCGCGTTATACACCATTTTTATCCGTCAAAAATTGGTTGTACCGTACATTTTTACGGATGAAAGTCGGAAAGAAAACATCATTTGCGCTTATGGTAACGCCGGACATTATGTTCCCAGAAAAAATAACTGTGGGAGAAAATTCAATTATCGGCTATAATACAACGCTTTTAGCACATGAATATTTAATTCGCGAATATCGACTTGGGGAGATCATCATAGGAAATGAAGTGATGATTGGAGCAAATACAACTATATTACCAGGTGTGAAAATTGGGGATGGCGCGATTGTTTCAGCTGGCACACTTGTTCATAGAGATGTCCCAAGTGGTGCTTTCGTGGGTGGAAATCCAATGCGTGTTATTTATACGAAAGAAGAAATGGATGCTAGAGAAGGCTGATGCTAAAAATGTAACATTTCTCTTCTTTTTTAATGAATAAAAAGGAAATAATTGAGTATAATATACTGTTTTGTTTTTTACGGAATCGTTTATACTTATAGATAGAAGAATGTGTGAACGAAGAAAACAAAAAACTGGAGGATATATGGGGAAAAATCAAGGAATATATAAGGAGAACGGACAAGTTATCTCTTTTAATCAATTAGCGGACTTCTTTTATAAAAAAGGGATGAGGGCTTACAAAGGACAGAAATTGCAAGATGCAATTAAATACTTTCGAAGAGCGGCACAAAGTGAGAAGGAGCCGTTTATTTTATGCCAATTAGCAACAGTATTATCTGAGGCTGGTGAATATCAAGAGTCGAATCAAATCTTCTTTAAGCTTGTTAGATCTAATCCAGAACTTGAACAATGCTATTATTTTATTGCGAATAATTATGCATATATGGGGCTATTTCAGCAGGCGAAAAAGTATGCGGATCGCTATTTAGAAGTTGCAGAAGAGAAGGAATTTGTAAAAGATACATTAGAATTACTTGAAATTATGGAAGAAGAAGCGATGGGTGAGGAAGAGATTGAGGATGAAGATGATCTAATTGTTATGCAGGAAGAAGCGAATCGTTATATTCGTAACGGACAATTGGAAGAAGCAATTGCTACATTAGAAATTGTTACGAAAGATTATCCGGAATTTTGGTCGGGTCATAATAATTTAGCCATTGCACATTTTCAATCTGGTAATGTAGATAAAGCTCTGAAGTTAACGGAAATGATTTTAGAGAAAAATCCTGGTAATATACATGCGCTTTGTAATACGCTTATTTTCCTATATTCAATTGGAGAGCATAAACAAGTAGAAGCGTTAGCGGAGCAGTTAGTTTCAGTATATCCGATTTCGTTCGAGCATCGTTTGAAACTTGGAACGACACTTGCAACAATTGGTCATTTTGAGCCCGCATATAAATGGTTCAAAGTATTAAAGCGTCAAGGATACGAGGGAGACGTTAGTTTTTATTATTGGTTTGCATATTCTGCTTATATGGTGAAAGATCAGCACGTAGCTGAAAAAATGTGGCAGCATGTTGTAGAATTGCACCCTGATAAAAAGGGAAAAGAACCGTGGAATGCGCTGAATTTAGCAGATGAAGGACAAAACGTATTATTTGAAGAATTACGAAAATCATTTCAACAAAGTGCGACGCTAGAGGAACAAATGCTAGCTTTATATTTAATGAATGAATTGTCAACGCCAGAGAAGGTGGGATTCTTCTTTGATGTAACGCAGGCGAAGAACGGTGTTCCAATCGTATCGCAACTTGCAAAGTATTTCTTTTTACTTAATAGCCATAAGAGCATTCCAGCTGATTTACAGCAATTTGAACAGTGCGCGCAAATTGCGGATGCTTTATATAATTATACGAAAAAAGATGATGAATTAATCGAAGAGTGTTTACAATTTTGGTTTTGTACGTTCATACGTTTATATACATCTGGGGCAGTTTTTACAAATGTATACGGCTGGTCAGCTGCGGTTGA
Organism: Bolla brennus; assembly: GCA_018250355.1. Lineage (NCBI taxonomy): Eukaryota > Metazoa > Arthropoda > Insecta > Lepidoptera > Hesperiidae > Bolla > Bolla brennus. The sequence goes on along the minus strand of DWRB01000023.1, from coordinate 62,350 downwards.
ATATATTGTGCGCGGCGAACAAGGAAATAAGATGACACAGTCGGAGCTTGGAGATGTATATAATGTATCTGTAGCGACTGTTCGAAAGTATGTGCAGGCTGTTAAGCGTACGCACAAATAGGGTAAGCAAATCATTGGGAAAAAAATGATGCTAACAGTATAATGAGGGTAACTTAATTGTGTAGGAATGAATAGGAGTGAATAGTGTGTCAGAAGAAAAAATTTATGATGTCATTATTATTGGTGCAGGACCAGCTGGTATGACAGCTGCAGTATATACATCTCGTGCGAATTTAAGCACATTAATGCTTGAGCGTGGTATCCCAGGTGGCCAAATGGCAAACACAGAGGATGTAGAGAACTACCCAGGTTATGAGTCTATTTTAGGACCAGACTTATCAAATAAAATGTTCGAGCATGCGAAGAAATTTGGTGCTGAATATGCATACGGTGATGTGAAAGCAGTTATCGATGGTAAAGAATACAAAACAATTATTGCTGGTAAAAAAGAATATAAAGCACGTGCAATTATCGTTGCAAGCGGTGCAGAGTATAAAAAAATTGGTGTGCCAGGCGAAACAGAACTTGGCGGCCGTGGTGTATCATATTGTGCAGTATGTGATGGGGCTTTCTTTAAAGGAAAAGAACTTGTAGTTATTGGTGGTGGAGATTCTGCTGTTGAAGAGGGTGTGTTCTTAACACGATTCGCATCAAAGGTAACAATTGTTCACCGTCGTGACACTCTTCGTGCACAGAAAATTTTACAAGATCGCGCTTTCCAAAACGAGAAAGTTGATTTCATTTGGAATCACACTATAAAAGAAATTAACGATGCAAATGGTAAAGTAGGAAGCGTAACACTTGTAGACGTAAACAGTGGAGAAGAGAAAGAAGTCAAAACTGATGGCGTATTCATATACATCGGTATGTTACCATTATCAAAACCATTTGTTGAACTAGGTATTACAAATGAAAATGGTTACCTTGAAACAAATGAGCGTATGGAAACGAAAGTTCCTGGTATTTTCGCAGCTGGAGATGTTCGTGAAAAAATGCTACGTCAAATTGTAACGGCAACAGGTGATGGTAGTATCGCAGCACAAAGTGCTCAACATTATGTAGAAGAATTATTAGAAGAACTAAAAACTGTATCAGAAAAATAAGGGATAATATGCCTTTTGAGAAGAAAGCTACCGATAGGAGCTTTCTTCTTTTTTTATGAAAATGTCAAAGTATTGTCAAAAAATATTAGGATTATAAGCTTTCTTATTGATATACTGGACTTTACGGAAAAATCACTATAAGAAATGAGGAATTTATTCAGTATGGAATGGCGTAATATATATCGTGGATTTTGTATGGGCGTTAGTGATTTAATTCCTGGTGTGAGCGGCGGTACAATCGCTGTTGTGTTAGGGATTTATGAACAATTGCTTGCGGCAATTAGTGGATTCTTTAGTCGTGAATGGAAAAAACATTTAGGGTTTTTAATTCCCCTTGCAGCTGGTGTGGCAGCAGCGTTTTTAACGTTAAGTCACGTTATTAAATATTTACTTGCAAATCATTATGAACCGACTCAATTTTTCTTCCTCGGTTTAATTATTAGTATATTACCGATGTTAATGAGAGAAGCTGATGCAAAGTCTTCGTTTAAAGGTAAGCACATTGTTTTACTAATAGTTGCAGCAATTCTTGTTGCGATCACAGCTTTCTTTAAACCGGATAAGGCAGCAGATCCAATTACGACGTTAACAATTTTAAATGCAATTGGTTTATTTTTCGCAGGATGGATGGCTAGTATGGCTATGTTGCTTCCTGGAATTAGCGGATCATTTATTTTATTAATTATTGGTGTGTATCCGACAGCAATTAATGCTTTAACTACACTCAACTTACCTTTAATCGTAGTTATCGGTGCTGGTGTTATGGTAGGATTTGTTGTAAGTAGTAAAGGAATTAGTTTCTTGTTAGATCGTTATAAAAGTATGACATTTGCGGTAATTATTGGACTTGTTATCGGCTCAATCGTAATTGTGTTTCCGGGTATTCCAACTGGAGGATTTTCAATTATAAGTTCAATTATTACCTTTATTTTAGGATTTGCGATTGTTACTTATTTCGGTAAGAAATAAGGACTTTAATCCCCTTGGCGATAAAAATCGTTAAGGGGATTTTTCATGCTATTCATTGAAAGTCTAGGCATTTACATTGCTTGTTCTAGAAAGCTTTTTTAAAATTGTTGAGTAGCATGTGCTTAGCGAAAGAGGACTGGCTCCTTCGTTGTAGCAAACTGTTTTTGATAGTATAATGAAATGAGTATGCAGTGAGAAATTTACTGCAAGTAGCTGAGGTGAAGAAACATGCAAAGAGTGACAAACTGTGTGTTAATTAGAGATAATGAAGTACTCTTACTCCAAAAACCTCGCCGAAATTGGTGGGTTGCACCAGGCGGGAAAATGGAGCGTGGTGAGACAGTAAGAGATTCCGTTGTTCGCGAGTATCGTGAAGAAACAGGTATTTATTTAAAGAACCCAGCGTTAAAAGGGGTCTTCACCTTTGTCATCCAAGAAGGTGATAAAGTTGTTTCTGAATGGATGATGTTCTCCTTTTTAGCGACAGATTTTGCAGGAGAAAACAAACTAGAGAGCGAAGAAGGCATCATTGGTTGGCATACATTTGACAAAATTGATGATTTAGCAATGGCACCAGGAGATTATCACATTATTGATTATTTAATTAAAGGAAATGGCATAATCTACGGTACATTTGTATATACCCCAGATTTTGAGTTGCTTTCATATCGATTAGATCCGAGTTAAACCGTCAAGGAGAGGATACGATGACAGAGAATAATGATATAAAAATGGTAATTATTACAGGAATGTCTGGAGCTGGAAAGACAGTAGCTTTACAAAGTTTTGAAGATTTAGGATATTTCTGTGTAGATAATTTACCACCGATGTTATTGCCGAAGTTTATTGAGCTTATGGCAGATTCAAAAGGGAAAATGAATAAAGTGGCACTTGGCGTTGATTTACGTGGCCGAGAGTTTTTCGAACATTTATGGGGAGCACTTGATGATTTATCAGAACGTACATGGATTATTCCTCATATTTTATTCTTAGATGCGAAAGATGGCACGCTTGTAACTCGTTATAAAGAAACGAGACGTTCGCATCCACTTGCACCAACTGGTTTACCGTTAAAGGGAATCGAGATGGAGCGTGGCTTATTAACTGATATGAAGGCACGAGCGAATATTGTGCTGGATACATCGGATTTAAAACCGAAAGAATTACGTGAAAAAATTGTTCATCTGTTTTCAACTGAAACTGAGCAAGCATTTCGTGTAAATGTTATGTCATTTGGATTTAAGTACGGTATTCCAATTGATGCAGATTTAGTATTTGATGTTCGTTTTTTACCAAATCCATATTACATTCCACATATGAAGCCATTAACAGGACTAGATGAAGAAGTTTCATCGTATGTGCTGAAATTTAATGAGACACATAAGTTTTTAGAGAAATTGACGGATCTTATTACTTTCATGCTGCCTCATTATAAAAGAGAAGGCAAGAGTCAACTTGTAATTGCAATTGGATGTACAGGTGGACAGCATCGTTCTGTTACGCTTACAGAATACCTTGGGAAACATTTGAAACCAGAGTATAGCGTTCATGTATCTCATCGTGATGTGGAGAAGAGAAAGGGCCATTAAGGGATGAAAAAAGAGAGAAAACCTAAAATTGTTATTATGGGAGGCGGTACTGGACTCTCTGTTTTATTACGAGGATTAAAACAATATCCAGTTGATATTACAGCAGTTGTTACAATCGCTGATGATGGTGGCAGTTCAGGTAGATTACGTGATGAGCTCGAAATTCCACCCCCAGGTGACATTCGTAACGTACTTGTTGCGTTATCAGATGTAGAGCCGCTGGTGGAAGCTTTATTTCAGCACCGTTTCACAACGGGAGACGGGCTGAAAGGTCATGCGTTAGGAAATTTATTATTAGCGGGTATGACCTCGATTACAGGAGACTTCTTCCATGCGATTACGGAAACGAGTAAAGTGTTAAATGTCAGAGGACGTGTGTTACCGGCAGCGAACCAAAGTGCGGTACTTCATGCGGAACTAGAAGATGGAGAAATTGTAACAGGTGAATCAAAGATTCCTTATTCCGGGAAGAAGATTAACCGCGTCTTTTTAACTCCAGAAGATGTAGAGCCGTTACATGAAACGTTGGCTGAGATTAAACGAGCTGATTTACTTGTTTTTGGTCCAGGAAGTTTGTATACGAGTATATTACCGAATTTAGTTGTTAACAAAATCGGGGACGCTGTTCTTGCTGCAAAAGCGAAGAAGGTATATGTGTGTAATGTTATGACGCAAGCTGGTGAAACGATGGGATATACTGCGTTTGACCATGTGCAGGCGTTACATGATCATTTAGGTAAACCATTTATCGATACTGCAATTGTAAATAACCGTGATATTCCTTGTGAATTACGTCAGTTATATGAGGAAGAACTGTCGGCACCAGTTGTAGTAGATGAAGAGCGTTTTACAGAGAGTAATATTGATGTCATTCAAGATCAATTAGCGAAGTATGATGATCGTGTTGTAAGGCACGATACATTAAAACTAGCTTCTATTTTATATTCACTGTTGTAGATGTGCGTTGCCTCGTTTGAGGTAACGCTCATCATTTCATATAGGACAAGATTTTTGTTCCAAAGTAATCGTATAAGGAGGTGTTGACTGTGTCATTTGCATCAGAAACAAAGAAAGAGCTAACGAATCTTGAGGTGAAGGAATGCTGTGAGAAAGCAGAATTATCAGCGTTACTTCGAATGAACGGATCGCTTTCTTTTTCAAACCGTCGTCTATCTATCGATATTCAAACGGAGAATGCGGCAATTGCAAGAAGGATTTATACGCTTTTGAAAAAAGGATATGACGTGACGGTAGAATTACTTGTTCGTAAAAAAATGCGATTGAAGAAAAATAATGTATATATTGTGCGGCTTGTTGAGAAGTCTCGCGAAATATTAGCTGATCTTCATATTGTTCGAGATGACTTTTCGTTTATCCGAAATATATCACAAGAATTGATTGAGAAGAAATGTTGTAAACGATCGTATTTACGTGGTGCATTTTTAGCAGGTGGTTCAGTAAATAACCCAGAAACATCATCTTATCATTTAGAGGTCTTTTCGTTATATAAGGAACATAATGATGCTATATGTGAACTGATGAACGGATTTGATTTAAATAGTAAGACGTTGGAAAGAAGAAAAGGGTACATTACGTATTTGAAAGAAGCAGAAAAGATTACGGAGTTTTTAAATATTATAGGCGCCCATAATGCACTTTTAAGATTTGAAGACATTCGAATCGTTCGCGATATGCGTAATTCAGTAAATCGTTTAGTGAACTGCGAAACAGCCAATTTAAATAAAACAATTGGTGCAGCGCTAAGGCAGATTGAAAATATCCGTTATATTGATGAGACGGTTGGTCTTGATATATTACCAGATAAACTGCGAGAAATTGCACAATTACGAAGAGATTATCAAGATGTAACATTGAAAGAGTTAGGCGAGATGGTATCCGGGGGGAAAATTAGTAAATCGGGTATTAATCATCGTTTGCGTAAAATCGATGAGATTGCAGAGAAATTACGCGCGGGGGAAACGGTAGCAAAAAAATAAGAGGTTAAAGGGGAAATGGAGCTGTGGTTCAAAAACGAGTTAAGGTTTCATTAAAAAACGGTTTACAAGCACGTCCGGCTGCGTTGTTTGTACAAGAGGCCAATCGCTTTCATGCGGATATCTTCATCGAGAAAGATGGAAAGACAGTGAATGCAAAGAGCATAATGGGGATTATGAGCTTAGCAATTGGAACTGGTAGCATGATAACAATTACAACAGAAGGTTCAGATGCAGAAGAAGCTTTAGAAGCATTAGCTGCATATATACAATAAAAAGCTATCGCGCATGTGCGATAGCTTTTTTGTTTTGTTGTTTGGTGTTGGGGGGGCGGGTATGTAGGGCGCACGTGCGGAGGTTTAATCATAAAAAAAGCGCCCTGTAAGAGGGCGCTTCCGTTTTAGATCTATCTAGCTCCAGCGGCTAGAATCTCCGGTTGTTTCGCTTTTACATTCGAGGCAAAAAGCGCCTCGGATGTAAAAGCTCCAACACCCTGCGATTCTGAACGAGCCGCTTCCACCTTTAGTTATTAACGATTTGTAAAGATCTTATCGATTAAGCCGTATTCTAGAGCTCTTTCAGCTGTCATGAAGTTGTCGCGGTCTGTGTCGCGTTGTAGTACTTCAAGTGGTTGACCTGTGCGGTCAGCAAGAATTTGGTTTAGTTTTTCACGTAAGAATAGGATACGTTTTGCAGCGATTTCGATTTCAGTCGCTTGACCTTGTGCTCCGCCAAGTGGTTGGTGAATCATTACTTCACTGTTTGGAAGTGCATAACGTTTTCCTTTTTCACCTGCTGCAAGTAAGAATGCACCCATAGATGCAGCCATACCGATACAGATTGTTGATACTTGTGGTTTAATAAATTGCATTGTATCGTAAATTGCCATACCTGCTGTGATAGAACCACCAGGGCTATTGATGTAGATGTGAATATCTTTTTCTGGATCTTGAGATTCCAAGAATAAAAGCTGGGAAACGATTGAGTTAGCTACGTTGTCATCAATTGCACTACCAAGCATAATGATGCGGTCTTTTAATAGTCGAGAGTAAATATCGTAAGCGCGTTCTCCACGATTTGTTTGTTCAATTACTGTAGGAATTAAATTCATCTGTTATTTCCTCCTTCTAAAGCTTTCTTAGTCTTATAATACAATTATGGTCAATAAAGGTCAAACGAAACCACTTTAAATCAAAAAAATATGTAGTTGTACCATGAATTATTCGCTATGTTTTTGAAATTCCCTGCTTATGTATCTTCAACATCATAACCGAATTACATAAATTTAAACGTCATGAAAGCTGCATACAAAAAGAAAAGAACGCCTTTTTACTGAAGCGTTCTTTCGATATCTATTCTTTTAAAAGATAGGTTACTTTATTTAAAATCTTTTCGATGTGTTTCGCGTTTTTACTATACATTTCGCTTGCTGATTTCGACTTTGTTTCTAGGGAAAATAGTTCAAGATCAGCATGGCATTTTTTTAAAGATGCTAATAATAAAGGCTTATTTTGAGGGGAAGGCATTTGTAGTTTGTCGTTATAAATGTCGATAGTGAGTTGTCCGTATGAATCCACTTGACCGAGAAAGACATTTTCAATAACAACACCGAGCTTTTCTAGTTCAGAATGTAACCAAGCACGGTTATGTCCACTAGAGGATAGAGGTTCATCTAAGACATTGCCATCCATAATAACAGTTTGTGGTTCTTTTTCATTTGGTACTTTTAACCCAATGTCTTTTGCTGTAAGTGGCTGAGAGTCTTTCTTTAATAATACATTTAATTCTCCGCTCGGTTCTAAGACAGCAAATTCGACTTCAGCTATACTGAATGCCCCCTTTCCTCTCAGAAGTTCAAGCAACTCATCACTTGTATATTTCTCTTTCTTTAAATTATCTTCGAGTACTTTCCCATCTTTTATTAACACTGTTGATTTTCCTTCAAAGAAATCTCTGGCGGCTTTGTTTTTTAAGGCAAGAATGCCAACAAAAAAAGGTACCGAGGCGAAAATAAGTATAGCAAAGACACCATGGAAAAACTTTTGATCAAGCCCTGTAGATATTTGAGCGGCGATATCACCGATTGTCATGCCCGCTATGTATTCAAAAAAGGAAAGTTGAGAGATTTGTCTTTTTCCTAAGCACTTTGTGATAGTGAATAAAATAATTAATATGAATACAGAGCGAAGGATGACAAGTGTCCATTCCGGTAGGTGAGACATAGTCGTTTCCTCCAGTCTACTTAAAACCCTTTATATTGAGGTTCTTCACGTTCTAATACTGAAACTCTGTCCTTTAAATCAGCGATGATACTGTCCATTTCTAACATACATTCGTGAAATACACGTTTTGATTCTTCGTCCTGTGAATTTAGTGAAAGGGAGCTTAAACTTGCTTGAGCGCCCCTTACACTAGCGAGGCAGGTTTTAACGCTAGCGATAACTGTCATACGAACACCTTATCCTTTCGGTTTGAATAGTAATGCACCAATGAATCCGAATATGATAGCAGCAGAAATACCAGCGCTTGTTACTTTAAACATTCCCGTAATGACACCGACGATGCCATGTTTTGCAGCTTCTTCCATTGCGCCGTGAACGAGGGCATTACCGAAACTTGTAATAGGTACAGTTGCCCCGGCTCCAGCAAAGTCGATTAATGGTTCATACAGGTTGAATCCGTCCAGTATAGCACCGGCAACAACGAGTGTTGCCATTGTATGAGCGGGTGTTAGCTTGCCAACATCAAACATAAGTTGGCCAATTACACATATGAGTCCGCCGATGACGAAAGCCCAGAAAAAAATCATTGCGTTGCACCTCCAAATTCAATCGAAACGGCGTGAGCGATACATGGAATCGTTTCTTCTTGTTGGAATGTAAGTGGAGATAGTAAAGCGCCTGTCGCAACGACAAGTATTTTTTTGAACTCTCCTCTTTTCATTCGGTTTAATAAATGACCGTATACAACTGTTGCAGAACATCCTGGTCCGCTAGCACCAGCTATGACAGGTTGTCCTTCTCTATAGATGAGTAGCCCGCAATCTTGAAACTGTTCGCTTGTCACTTTTGTTCCGTGTTTATGTAGTAAGTCATAAGCAATTTCGCGTCCGACATGTCCTAGGTCGCCTGTTACGATTAAATCGTAGTAAGAGGCATCAATTTGGCGTTCGCGTAAGTGGGCTTCAATTGTATCGACGGCAGCTGGAGCCATCGCACCGCCCATATTAAACGGATCCGTTAGTCCCATATCAACCACTCGTCCGATTGTTGCAGATGTTACCCTAGGACCATGTCCAGTGTCACTTAAAATAGCCGCGCCTGCCCCGGTTACTGTCCATTGTGCGGTAGGAGGCTTTTGACCCCCGTATTCAGTTGGATAGCGGAATTGTTTTTCTACCGCGGTGTTATGACTTGATGCCCCAGTTAATAAATATTTTGCACCTTTTGCATTTACGATACTTGCCCCAAGTGCTAAACCTTCCATAGAAGTAGAACAAGCACCGAATAATCCAAGATAAGGAGTGCCGAGTGTACGACAAGCAAAGCTTGTAGGAGTAATTTGATTAATTAAATCTCCTGCAAGTACGAATTGGATATCATCTTTACGAAGTTCTGCTTTTTCAGTAGCTCGGCTACAAGCTTCTTCGAATAAAATTTTATGTGCTTTTTCATAGGAATCCTGTCCGAGCCATAAATCTTCATGAAGGATATCGAAGTCTTCTGGGATTTTCCCTTTCGCTTCAAATGGTCCGCCAACGACTCCTGTCGAAATAATAACTGGTTTGTTTTCAAATACCCACGTTCGGTGTCCTTGTAACATTTATAGCCCTCCCCATTGAACGAGAATCGTTTTAATAAGTGCGATGACGAAAGCTGAAAATACACCAAACAAAATAACGGATCCAGCTAATTTAAACATGTTACCGCCAACACCAAGGACGAACCCTTCCGTTCGGTGTTCGATACATGCGGCAATAACAGAGTTACCAAATCCAGTGACGGGTACAGCTGTGCCTGCTCCGGCAAACTGTCCAAACCGATCGTATATACCGAATCCAGTTAGTAACATGGAAATGAAAATGAGAGTTGCGACTGTCGGATTTCCTGCTGAACGCTCAGTGAAATCAAAATATGTGATATAAAACGTAGAAATGAGTTGTCCGATGAAGCAAATAAAACCACCGACGAAAAAGGCTTTAATACAATTTTTCAAGACAGGGCGCTTCGGTTCGCGTTCTTGCTCAAATTTTTTATACTCCTGCTGTACAGGGGTTAAGTTCTTATCTTTACTAGACATTGCGATCCTTCCTTTTCTATTAAAAAGCGTTAAGTGTTAGACTCCATTTTTTTCCCAATGAGTTTTAATTGCTTATTAATCTCATCTTTAGATACTTTTTTTTCCTTAATCTTTTTTTCGAGTTTTTCGAGTAACATAAAGATTTTTTTATCAGTACTTACACGAACATCGAAAGTAGGATGCTCATCACTTAGCTGCTTTTGAAGCTTCTTACGCAGAGGTTTTAATCCAAACCTTTCGTGATGCTCAGGTGTAACTGCTATGTAGAGATCTAAATTTGAATTTACTGCTGTGCTTTTTATAATTTCATCCATAGCGAGAGCACTTTTCTTGGCTCCTTGTGATATAGATTGATTAAAGGATTCCGTACTCGTCTTTGTTAATTTTGGACCTTTCTCTTTCTCCGTTCGTTTTGCTTCTTCTTTCACTTTTTTATCTAAGGGACTATTATCACATCCGGCAAAAGAGCTACATAGAAGGGCAAATAACGCGGTTATGAGGCCGAGTTTTCGCATGATTATCATTCCATTTCTATTGCAATATGTAATGTGATAGAAAAAGGATGACTGCATATCATCCTTTTTCTATTTCACAGCATGACGAATCTGTTATTGCTGTGAGTATTGTGGTTCTTCTTGTTGGACTTCTTCAACGCGTGGGTTTAAAGAATCGATAATCGTTTGCGTTTGCTCTGCAGCTGTTTGGAAAAGTTGCTTAGCTTGCTGGTTATCCGTATCAAGAGCGAATCCTTCTAAGCTAGCTTGTGCACTTTTTAATCCAGAAACAGTTTGCTTTAATTTCGTAATTACAGTCATTGAATGAAGCCCCCTTTGGAATATCAATTCAAAGATTATAATTTGTGAGTTGGGGTGAATTTATGATTGGGAATTTTAGGGATGAAGCATGTGGAGGTTACAATTTTGTAATGAATATGTAAGGAAAAGCGATAGTGGAAAAAAACCTTTTCTCCTAGAATAAAGAAAGTAAAGCAAGTCAAAAGGATATTTTAAGGAGAGAAAAATGAAGAAATTATTATTAGGTTTAATTGGAATTTTTATATTAGTTATTGGTGTGGCAAGCTTTTCTCATAATGAGGTGACTGATAGATATAATCCACTTGTGAAAGAGGAATTTGTATATGTAAAAGCGAAAGAATCTGGCCGACTATCTACAGTTGGAAAGGTAGCTGGAGACTATAAACTTACTGGTTATTACACTTCAGGTAAAGGAAGAGATGTTAAGTTTTATGCACCTCGTGGGCTTCGAGAAGGAGCATATGTAAAGGTTAAAACAAAAGGTGAATATATTGAAACGTATCAAGAAGTCCAGCCTCATGAAATTCCAAAAGAGATTAAAGAGAAGTTAGATAAATAAGATGGATAAGAAGTGCCTCCTAAATGTAGAAATTAGGGGGTGTTTTTATATGGAAAATAGCTTATATATAACGTGCTATCAAAGAGTTTTTATTGATTTAAATGGTTTTTATTGCTATTATTATGAAGAGAAAATAGAGTATAATTTATAATCATGCGCCCATAGCTCAGTCGGATAGAGCGGTGGTTTCCGGTACCACGTCTGCCGGGGGTTCGAATCCCTCTGGGCGCGTCAAAAAGTCCTAACTTACGTTTTGTAGGTTAGGACTTTTTTATTTTTCTCTTGTTATATCTAGTAATAAGAATTACTATTAGTACTTGGTAGTAATGTTGTTGTACTTTATTATTTTCTTTCAATATTATTCAAATTTCGGTTGTAAGTTGTAAATCTCATTAATACATATAAATTAATAATATTTTGGAATGGGTGTCTGTGATAGCATTCTCCTTTTACCAAACTTATTGTACAATAGAAACAAGGGGGAGATTAGTTTGAAGGCAAGTCTTTTACAAGAACAAAGCTTACGTTTGGCAATGACACAAGAGTTAAGGCAAGCGATTACAATGCTCCAGTATAATGTACAAGAATTATCGGAGTTTTTGTATGAGCAATCGTTAGAGAATCCCCTTATTGAGTTAGGTGGTTTTGAGAGGGAGAAGAAAAAGAGCTCTAACAACAGTAAAAGTACCAGCAAACAAGTCGAGAATCAGATGGAAATCTACAGTGTGGATTCAACAACGATTCAGCAACATTTATTAAATCAAATACAGTATTATAAAATAGAAGAAGAAGAGCGAAAAGTAGCTTCTTTCATTATTATGAACATGGATGGAAATGGGTATTTACAAGAAACGAACGAAGAGTTAGCGGATCTCCTTTCCGCACCGATTCATGTAGTCGACCGCTCTGTAGAGCTTGTCCAATCACTCGAGCCAGCAGGGGTAGGAGCGCGTAATATTCAGGAATGTCTAACTTTGCAATTGAAGCGCTTACAAAGGCGGAATGGACTAGCGGAAGAGGTTATAGAGGATCAATTTGCTTATTTCGTGAAGAAAGATTGGCGAAAGCTCGTCCAAGTGTTGAAGTGTAGTAATGAGGAATTGCAATCAGCAGTGAACTGTATTACGTCATTACAGCCGAAACCAGGTCTTGCGTTTTCTTCTGATAAACCACTTTATATCGTGCCTGATATGGCGGTGAAAAAAGATGGTGATCGTCTCGTTTTACAAATGAACGAGAGAAATATGCCGAGAATTGAAATTCATTCCGAGTATAGTGCGCTTCTGAATAATAGTGAAAGTGAAGTAGCATCTTACGTATCAGAAAAGTATCAGCATGTGCAGTGGATTATGCGCAGTTTAAAACAGAGAAAACAAACGCTTCTGCAAGTGATGACTATTATTATGGAAAAACAACGTGATTTCTTCTGGGAAGGTCCAGAATATTTAAAACCGCTTGCTTTAAAAGAGGTAGCAGAAGAGTTAAGTGTGCATGAATCTACAATTAGTCGTGCAACGCGAAATAAATATGTGCAAACACCACACGGTTTATTTGAGATGAAATCGTTCTTTAGTAATGCTGTTTCGACTACTGAAGATGAAGCAGTTTCTACAAAGCGTGTGAAACGATTTATCCAAATGCTTGTTGAGGCGGAGAATAAGAAAAAGCCACTTTCAGATCAAAAGATTTCAAAATTATTAGAAGAAGAGCATGAAATCGTTATTTCTCGAAGAACAGTGGCTAAGTATAGAGAACAAATGCACATTCCAGCGTCATCATTACGAAAAACGATCGGATAGGTGAAGAATATGAAAGTTGTACTGTATACAAAAAAAGATTGTGGCCTTTGCGTGCGGGCGAAACAAGTTTTACAGGAAGTACAATGTGAATATTCTTTTCAAATCGAGGAAATAGATATATATGAAGATAATGACCTTTTGGAGAAGTATCATTTAATGATTCCAGTTGTAGAAATAGGTGGAAAACAGGTAGAATATGGTAACATTCACAAAGGTGTCATAATAAACTATATAAACAATGCAGTTAAGAGTTGAATAAGTTTCTATCTCCTGTTACAATAATACACGTAGCAGGGATTATTTTTTTAACCTACGTGGGACATAAAATGTCACTACGGGACACAAAATGACCACTAGGAAAAATGAACCAATGTAGTGAGGAGAAAAGATATGCGCTCATGGATTCAGAACACAAAAAAATTATTACCTGATCTGCTACCTGTTATGCAAACGAGAATGCAAATTCTTCAATACATTAGGCTCATGCAGCCGATTGGAAGAAGAAACTTGTCAGCAAGTCTCGGTATGACAGAACGAGTATTGCGAAGTGAAGTTCAAGTTTTGAAAGAACAAAACTTAGTTCACGTCGCTTCTTCTGGAATGACTTTGACAGAAGAAGGAACAGCTTTAGTTCTTGCTTTGGAAGACTTTATGAAAGAAATTTCCGGGTTAAAGGTTTTAGAAAAACAACTTAAGGAAACATTAGACTTGGATGAAGTTTTCGTTGTCCCTGGTGATAGTGATGAATCGCCTTGGGTCAAACTGGAGATGGGCCGTGCTTGTGTGACTTGTATAAAAGACCGTCTGACAGTGAATAATATCGTTGCTGTGGCTGGAGGAACTACGCTAGCTGCTGCTGCGGACATGATGCAACTTGATTGCAAAGATTTACATATGCTATTTGTCCCAGCACGTGGTGGAATTGGAGAAGGTGTTGAGTTAGAAGCCAATACCATTTGCGCCAAAATGGCACAAAATACGATGAGTAATTATCGCTTATTGTATGTTCCAGATCACGTTAGTAGCGAAGCATATGCGTCCATTGTAACAGAGCCCTCCGTGAAAGAAGTTCTTGAGTTGATTCGATCTTCCAATATCGTCATTCATGGAATTGGTGATGCGTTAACAATGGCACGTCGCAGAAATACTTCAGAAGCAGATTGGTTAAAGATTCAGGCAAGCGAAGCAGTTGGCGAAGCTTTCGGTTACTACTTTAGTGAACAAGGAAATGTTGTTCATAAAGTAAGAACGGTTGGTATGCAACTTGAAGATTTACAAAATGTATCTCACGTTGTTGCAGTCGCTGGAGGTTCTTCAAAGGCAAAGGCAATACAGGCTGTAATAAAGCAAGGGCACACTTCAATTCTAATTACAGATGAAGGTGCAGCAAAACAGTTAACAAAGGGTATTACCCTTTAAATATAATCCCCCAAGGAGGAAATTCAAATGACTAAAATTGGTATTAATGGATTTGGACGTATCGGACGTAATGTATTCCGCGCAGCTCTTAACAACTCTGAGGTAGAAGTAGTAGCAATCAACGACTTAACAGATGCTAAAACATTAGCTCACCTTTTAAAATATGACACAGTTCACGGAACTTTAAATGCAGAAGTATCTGCTAACGAAAACAGCATCGTTGTTAACGGTAAAGAAATTAAAGTTATCGCTGAGCGTGACCCAGCTCAATTACCATGGAGCGACTACGGAGTAGAAGTAGTAGTAGAATCTACTGGCCGTTTCACTAAAAAATCAGACGCTGAAAAACACTTAGGTGGATCAGTTAAGAAAGTTATCATCTCAGCTCCAGCTTCTGACGAAGATATCACTGTAGTTATGGGTGTTAACCACGAACAATACGATGCAGCTAACCACAACGTAGTATCTAACGCTTCTTGTACTACAAACTGTCTAGCTCCATTCGCTAAAGTATTAAACGAAAAATTCGGCGTAAAACGCGGAATGATGACAACAATTCACTCTTACACTAACGACCAACAAATCTTAGACTTACCACACAAAGATTTACGTCGTGCTCGTGCAGCAGCTGAAAACATGATCCCAACATCTACTGGTGCTGCTAAAGCTGTAGCATTAGTATTACCAGAACTTAAAGGTAAATTAAACGGTGGCGCTGTACGTGTTCCAACTGCTAACGTTTCTCTTGTTGACTTAGTTGTTGAACTTGACAAAGAAGTAACAGTTGAAGATGTAAACGCAGCATTCAAAGCAGCAGCTGAAGGCGAATTAAAAGGTATCCTTGGATACAGCGAAGAGCCATTAGTATCTATCGACTATAACGGATGTACAGCTTCTTCTACAATCGATGCATTATCTACAATGGTAATGGAAGGTAACATGGTTAAAGTACTTTCTTGGTACGATAACGAAACTGGTTACTCTAACCGCGTAGTAGACTTAGCAGCATACATGACTTCTAAAGGTCTTTAATTCTTAAGTATATAAGCAATCAATGACAAAACGAGGGAGAGGGTTTGTTCCCTCTCTCTCTTCTTTCGTTTTAAAAGCAAATGTGTTAAGCTTTTGAGTGGGTTTTGTCAATCCTAACTAGTAGTCGGAGGGAAATCCAATGAACAAAAAATCAATTCGTGACGTAGATTTAAAAGGTAAGCGTGTATTTTGCCGCGTTGATTTCAACGTACCTATGAAAGAAGGCAAAATTACAGATGAAACTCGTATCCGTGCAGCTCTTCCTACAATTCAATATTTAGTAGAGCAAGGTGCGAAAGTTATTTTAGCAAGTCACTTAGGCCGTCCAAAAGGTCAAGCGGTAGAAGAATTACGTCTTACTCCAGTAGCAGCACGTTTAGGCGAGCTTCTTGGTAAAGATGTTAAAAAAGCAGACGAAGCATTCGGACCAGTTGCACAAGAAATGGTTGCAGCAATGAACGAAGGCGACGTATTAGTTCTTGAAAACGTACGTTTCTATGCGGGCGAAGAAAAGAACGATGCAGAACTTGCGAAAGAATTTGCAGCTCTTGCTGATATCTTCGTAAACGATGCATTCGGTGCAGCTCACCGTGCTCACGCTTCTACAGCAGGTATCGCAGACTACCTACCAGCAGTATCTGGATTATTAATGGAAAAAGAGTTAGATGTACTTGGAAAAGCACTTTCTAACCCAGAACGTCCATTCACAGCTATCATCGGTGGTGCGAAAGTAAAAGATAAAATCGGTGTAATTCGTCATCTATTAGACAAAGTAGATAACTTAATCATCGGTGGCGGACTTGCTTACACATTCGTTAAAGCTTTAGGTCATGAAATTGGTCTATCTCTATGTGAAAACGACAAAATTGAACTAGCAAAAGAATTTATGCAACTTGCAAAAGAAAAAGGCGTAAACTTCTACATGCCAGTTGATGTTGTAATCACAGAGGAATTCTCTGAAACTGCAACAACTCAAATCGTAGGTATCGACTCTATCCCTTCTACTTGGGAAGGCGTGGACATCGGTCCTAAAACACGTGAAATTTATGCAGATGTAATTAAAAATTCTAAGCTTGTTGTATGGAATGGACCAATGGGTGTATTCGAAATGACTCCATTCGCAGAAGGTACAAAAGCAGTAGGACAAGCATTAGCAGATGCAGAAGATACATACTCTGTTATCGGCGGTGGTGACTCTGCAGCAGCTGTTGAAAAATTCGGTATGGCTGATAAAATGAGCCACATTTCTACTGGCGGCGGTGCGTCATTAGAATTCATGGAAGGCAAAGAGCTTCCAGGTGTAGTTTGTCTTAACGACAAATAAGTAGCAGCCAAAGAAAAAGGACGGTGCAAAGCATGCGTAAACCAATTATCGCAGGTAACTGGAAAATGAATAAAACTCTATCTGAAGCAGTTAGCTTCGTAGAGGAAGTTAAAGGTCAAATCCCAGCAGCTTCAGCTGTTGATGCAGTAGTTTGCTCTCCAGCTCTATTCTTAGAGCGTTTAGTAGCAGCAACTGAAGGAACTGATTTACAAGTAGGTGCACAAAACATGCACTTCGAAAAAAATGGTGCATTCACTGGCGAAATTAGCCCAGTAGCACTTAGCGACTTAAAAGTAGGCTACGTAGTACTTGGCCACTCTGAGCGTCGTGAAATGTTTGCTGAAACAGACGAGTCAGTAAACAAAAAGACTCTTGCAGCATTTGAACATGGTTTAACACCAATCGTATGTTGTGGTGAGACTTTAGAAGAGCGCGAAAGTGGAAAAACATTTGATCTAGTAGCAGGTCAAGTGACAAAAGCACTTGCAGGTTTAACAGAAGAGCAAGTTAAAGTAACTGTTATCGCTTATGAGCCAATCTGGGCTATCGGTACAGGTAAATCTTCTTCTTCTGCAGATGCAAACGAAGTATGTGCGCACATCCGTAAAGTTGTTGCAGAAGCTGTTTCTCCAGAAGCTGCAGAAGCTGTTCGTATTCAATACGGCGGTAGCGTAAAACCAGAAAACATTAAAGAGTATATGGCACAATCTGACATCGACGGCGCTTTAGTTGGCGGTGCTAGCTTAGAGCCTGCTTCGTTCTTAGGTCTTCTGGGGGCGGTAAAATGAGAAAGCCCACAGCTTTAATCATTCTTGATGGTTTCGGACTACGTGAAGAAACTCACGGGAATGCTGTAGCACAAGCTAAGAAACCTAATTTTGATGGTTACTGGAACAAATTCCCTCATACAACGCTTACAGCTTGTGGTGAGGAAGTAGGTCTTCCAGAAGGTCAAATGGGTAACTCTGAGGTTGGTCACTTAAATATCGGTGCTGGCCGCATCGTATATCAAAGCTTAACACGCGTAAATGTTGCGATTCGTGAAGGTGAGTTCGATCAGAACGAAACTTTCCAAAATGCAATTAAAAGCGTAAAAGAAAAAGGTACTGCTCTTCATTTATTCGGTTTACTTTCTGATGGTGGTGTGCACAGTCACATGAACCATATGTTTGCTCTTCTTCGCTTAGCAGCAAAAGAAGGCGTGGAGAAAGTTTATATCCATGCATTCTTAGACGGCCGCGATGTTGGACCACAAACAGCAAAAGGTTATATCGATGCAACGAATGCAGTAATTAAAGAAACAGGAGTAGGACAATTCGCGACTATCTCTGGTCGTTATTACTCTATGGACCGTGACAAGCGTTGGGATCGCGTTGAAAAATGTTACAGTGCTATGGTGAATGGTGAAGGCCCTACTTATAAATCAGCAGAAGAGTGTGTAGAAGACTCTTATGCGAACGGTATCTATGATGAATTCGTATTGCCGTCTGTAATTGTTAACGAAGATAACACGCCAGTTGCAACAATCAATGATGATGATGCAGTTATCTTCTATAACTTCCGTCCAGACCGTGCAATTCAAATTGCTCGTGTATTTACAAACGAAGACTTCCGTGAGTTCGATCGTGGTGAAAAAGTACCTCACATTCCTGAATTCGTTTGTATGACACATTTCAGTGAAACTGTAGATGGTTACGTGGCATTCAAGCCAATGAACCTTGATAACACATTAGGTGAAGTTGTTGCGCAAGCGGGATTAAAGCAACTTCGCATCGCGGAAACTGAAAAGTATCCGCACGTTACATTCTTCTTTAGCGGTGGTCGTGAGGCTGAATTCCCAGGAGAAGAGCGTATTTTAATTAACTCACCGAAGGTTGCAACGTATGATTTGAAACCTGAAATGAGCATTTACGAAGTAACGGACGCTTTAGTAAATGAAATCGAAAATGATAAACATGATGTTATCATTCTTAACTTTGCAAACTGTGATATGGTTGGCCATTCTGGGATGATGGAACCAACAATTAAAGCAGTAGAAGCAACTGACGAATGTTTAGGAAAAGTTGTAGAAGCGATTCTTGCAAAAGATGGTGTAGCACTTATTACTGCTGACCATGGTAATGCTGATCAGGAGTTAACTGCTGATGGTGGACCAATGACAGCTCATACAACTAACCCGGTTCCTTTCATCGTTACAAAAAATGATGTAGAGCTTCGTGAAGGTGGTATTTTAGGAGATATCGCTCCAACAATGCTTACGCTTTTAAATGTGGAACAACCGAAAGAAATGACAGGTAAAACAATTATTAAATAATTTGCTTATATAAAAAGGAGAGAATTTATTATGTCAACAATTATTGATGTTTATGCTCGCGAAGTCCTTGACTCTCGTGGTAACCCAACTGTAGAAGTAGAAGTTTACACAGAAAGCGGCGCTTTCGGACGCGCTATCGTACCAAGTGGTGCATCTACTGGTGAGCACGAAGCAGTAGAATTACGTGACGGTGACAAATCTCGTTACCTTGGTAAAGGTGTTCTAAATGCAGTAAACAACGTTAACGAAGCAATCGCTCCAGAAATCGTTGGTTTCGACGTAACTGACCAAGCTGGTATCGACCGTGCTATGATCGAATTAGATGGCACTCCAAACAAAGGTAAACTAGGCGCTAACGCTATCCTTGGTGTATCTATGGCAGTAGCTCACGCAGCAGCTGACTTCGTAGGTCTTCCATTATACCGTTACCTTGGTGGATTCAATGCAAAACAATTACCAACTCCAATGATGAACATCATCAACGGTGGTTCTCACGCTGATAACAACGTAGACTTCCAAGAGTTCATGATCTTACCAGTTGGCGCTCCAACATTCAAAGAATCAATCCGTATGGGTGCTGAAGTATTCCATGCACTTAAAGCTGTATTACATGACAAAGGTCTTAACACTGCAGTAGGTGACGAAGGTGGATTCGCTCCAAACCTTGGTTCTAACCGTGAAGCATTAGAAGTAATCATCGAAGCTATCGAAAAAGCTGGTTACAAAGCTGGCGAGAACGTATTCTTAGGAATGGACGTTGCTTCTTCTGAGTTCTACAACAAAGAAACTGGTAAATATGACCTTGCAGGCGAAGGCCGTACTGGCTTAACTTCTGCAGAAATGGTTGATTTCTACGAAGAGCTTTGCAAAGACTTCCCAATCATCTCTATCGAAGATGGTTTAGACGAAAACGACTGGGATGGTCACAAATTATTAACTGAGCGTATCGGTGATAAAGTACAATTAGTTGGTGACGACTTATTCGTAACTAACACTCAAAAACTTGCTGAAGGTATCGAAAAAGGTATCTCTAACTCAATCTTAATTAAAGTTAACCAAATCGGTACTTTAACTGAGACTTTCGAAGCTATCGAAATGGCTAAACGTGCTGGTTACACAGCAGTTGTATCTCACCGTTCTGGTGAAACTGAAGATGCTACAATCGCTGACATCGCAGTTGCAACTAACGCTGGCCAAATCAAAACTGGTTCTATGAGCCGTACTGACCGTATCGCTAAGTACAACCAATTATTACGCATCGAAGACGAACTAGGCGAAATCGCTGTTTACGATGGTATCAAATCTTTCTACAACATCAAACGATAATTGTAGAAAATAACGACAGACCGTGAGAAATCACGGTCTGTTTTTTTATGCTTAAAATTGCTCACCCGTCATAAGTGACATGAAATGTTTAAAGAAGCGGTTATAATTAAAATCAATTGCGATTTGATGACTCGGCCAATCAATAAATGGCTTAGATTCTCCTAAAGAACGAAATTCCCCTATGCTTGCTCCTTGTGCATAAGATTCTGTCATGACAACGATAGGTGACTTGTGATAGGTAAACATAGAGTTATCTAATAAAGCGAGTATTGGCATTGTGTCATGGAAGGGGCTACCCTTTAAATGTGGTAGGGCATCTTTATAATAGCCGTAGTAATAATGATCGAATAAAGGTTTGGCGAGTGGAGCTTTTCCTTTCGCTTCAATGTATTCAGCCATTTCTGGTGTAATGATGGAATACTGGGTGACGTTTAATGGATAGATGTACATGTTAGGTGTCGATTGAAGGACTATATTAGCGGCAGTAGGATCGCCATAAAAGTTCGCTTCTGAAATAGGGGTCACATTACCAGGATGTAAAAAGGTGCCGCCCATTATGTAGTAAGATTTAATTTGCTTCATTAGCTGTTTACATTGGATGAATAAAATTGCGAGGGAGGTAAGTCTTCCTAAACTTACAATGATTAATTCATCTTTATATTGTTCAATAAGAGGGATAACTTCAAAGAAATTCTCCATTTCTCCGTTAGTCACATTCTCCTTTGGAATAATTGGCCCGAGTCCTTGTTTCCCATGTACATCTGTAAAGAAAGCAGGAGGGGCACCAGTAAGTGGCTGTTCTGAACCACCAAATACCTTAATATTTCTATTTTTTGTTTCGTGCTTAAGAAAATGAGCGTTTTGTACGGCCATTTCTTTTGGAACATTGCCGTAATCAGCAACAATGCCGATGATTTCTATTTCATCGATAAAGAATGCTAAGAGGAGGGCCATCGCATCGTCAATCCCAGGGTCACAAAAAATAAGAACTTTTTTGGCCATATGTTCACCACCTATCTTATTTATATATATGTAAGCTTAAGGATAAAAAGATTATTTTATTGAAATAACAACCCTTTGAATTCAGAAAATAAAAACTTTTTATATTAGGTCAAGGTTTTTGACTTAATTTCAGATTAGAAATGCAGTCATATCAAGGGTGTAAGCGTATAACATAGGCTGTTTTTGCTGTCAAGTTGATAAATTGCAGCTTTTTACAATTTATACTATGATAAAGATATTAAGAGAAGATCGTATAAACATGAGGGATGATGAACATGAAATTTACAAAGATTCTTGTCCAAATTGCTGCTCTTTACGTTTTTTATATGGTTGGAACTTGGGTACAAGAAGTGTTAAATATTCCGATTCCAGGAAGTTTGATTGGAATGTTTCTCTTACTTGTTTTACTTAGCCTAAAAGTCCTTCCAGTGAAATGGTTCGATTTAGGAGCAGAAACACTCGTTGCTATTATGCCGTTTTTATTAATTCCGCCAACGCTTGGCCTAATGAATTACGGTGCTTTTTTTATGAGTAAAGGAATTTCTCTTTTCATTACAATTGTAGCGAGTACATTTTTAATTATTATTGTCGCAGGACATACAGGACAATATCTTGCGAATAGAAAGGAAAGAGAGTCGCGATGAGCCAAATATTAATCGGAATCGGTTGGGTTCTTTTTACGGTGCTATTATACCAATTATCTAAAAAAATCTATACATTATTTCCAACACCATTCACCATTCCAATGCTTGTAGCAACAGGATTAATGGCGTTCATATTCATCATGCTTGATATACCATATCAACATTATATGGAAAGTGGTGGTGGCTGGATTGCAAAACTGCTTGGACCCGGTGTTGTAGCATTTGCAATTCCTCTTTATAAACAACGTCACGTTCTGCAAAAATATGTTGTACCGATTGCTGGTGGGGTATTAGTAGGGACAACAGTTGCAATCGCAAGTGATTTTGCCATTGCATCACTTATGGGAACAGATAAAAGCTTAATTTTATCTTCTTTACCAAAATCGGTGACAATGCCAGTTGCGATGAGTGTTTCAGAGCAAGTTGGTGGTGTACCGTCATTAACAGCAGCTTTCGTTGTTATCGCAGGTATTACTGGAACGATTACTGGCCCACTTTTATTAAAATGGAGTCGTGTTACAAACTCAGTTGGTAAAGGTATCGGATTTGGATGTGCTTCTCATATTATGGGTGTCATGAGAGCAATGAAAAATAATGAACATGAAGGTGTTATTGGATCGGTAACAATGACATTAACAGCAATTTTGACATGTTTGCTCGGGCCGTTATTTGCAATGATGTTTATGTAATAGAAGAAAAGCGAGAGCGACTCTATAGCTCTCGCTTTTCTATAGAATTTATGCTACAGTTAAAATAACTGAATCTTTGTAGGAGGTACGCCAAGTGCATACGTTATTATCCGTTTTACTTATTATTGTATCGATTTTAATGATTGTTATGGTACTTATGCAGTCTAGTAATAGCTCAGGCCTTTCAGGTGCAATTTCAGGCGGTGCAGAGCAATTATTTGGTAAGCAAAAAGCACGTGGAATTGAAGCAGTATTAAACCGTATTACAATTGTTTTAGCTGTTCTATTCTTCGTATTAACAATTGCTGTTACGTACTTAAATTTATAGAATTGAAAGAAGAAGCGTTAGTAAGATGTACTAATGGTTCTTCTTTTTTTATTTTGCTATTTGAAAGATGTTTCTAATTAGATTATAGAAATATAAATATGGTACACTAGATATAGAAAGAATACGACTAGATTACAGAAGAGAAAGAGGAGAAGTACATGATGAAATTAGCATCTCCGAAACCATTTACATTTGAGGGTGGAGACCGCGCTGTTTTATTACTACATGGTTTCACAGGAAACTCAGCTGATGTACGTATGTTAGGGCGTTTCTTAGAGAAGAAAGGCTACACTTGTCATGCGCCAATTTATAAAGGGCACGGTGTACCACCAGAAGAGCTTGTTCATACAGGTCCTGAAGATTGGTGGCAAGACGTAATGGAGGCATATCAGCTTTTAAAAGATAAAGGCTTTGAGAAAATTGCTGTTGTTGGATTATCACTTGGCGGCGTATTTTCTTTAAAATTAGGTTATACAGTACCGGTTTTAGGTGTAGTACCAATGTGTGCACCAATGTATATTAAAAGTGAAGAAACGATGTACCAAGGTATATTGGCATATGCCCGCGAATATAAAAACCGTGAGCAAAAATCACCAGAGCAAATCGAACAAGAAATGTTAGAATTCCAAAAGACACCGATGAATACATTAAAAGCATTACAACAATTAATTGCTGACGTACGTAACAATGTGGATATGATTTATGCACCGACATTTGTTGTACAAGCACGTCATGATGAAATGATTAATACAGATAGTGCTAACATTATTTATAACGGTGTAGAATCTACGTTAAAAGACATTAAATGGTATGAAGACTCTACGCATGTCATTACACTTGATAAGCAACGTGACGAGCTACATGAGGATGTATATAACTTCTTGGAGCAACTAGATTGGTAAGATCTAGTTGCCTCTTTTTTTCATAAGGAATTTTTTGTGAAAACTGTAAAAATCATTAGGGGAGTATTAAAGTTTCGCTTTATACATCCCCAGTCTTTCGGATACACTAAATAATATAAGGGTTTAAAGGAGGTATTTCTGCTTGGAAGAAATCATACAAGAAAATATTGATAAGTTGTTATTATTTATGAGAGAAGAAGCGTATAAACCGTTAACAATACAAGAGTTAGAAGAGGCATTTGGAATTGAAGGATCTGAGGGCTTTAAAGATTTTGTAAAGGCACTTGTAATGATGGAAGAGAAGGGACTTGTTATTCGCACACGTAGTAACCGTTACGGTCTTCCTGAAAAAATGAATTTAGTACGCGGTAAATTAATTGGACATGCACGTGGCTTTGCATTCGTTGTACCAGAAGAGAAGAAAACGGGAGATGATGATCTTTTCATCCCGCCTACAGAGTTAAACGGTGCACTTCATGGTGATACTGTATTAGCGCGTGTTAGCGCACAATCAAGTGGATCACGCCAAGAAGGTTCAATTGTACGTATTTTAGAGCGCGGCACGAAAGAGCTAGTTGGTACATATACAGAATCGAAAAATTTTGGATTTGTTATACCTGACAATAAGCGCTGGACGAGTGATATCTTTATCTTGAAAAGTGCATCAATGGGTGCTGTAGAAGGCCATAAAGTAGTTGTGAAAATTACGAGTTACCCAGAGAATCGTTTAAGTGCAGAAGGTGAAGTTATTCAAATTCTAGGTCATAAAAATGATCCAGGAGTAGATATTTTATCAGTTATTCATAAACATCATTTACCTTTAGCATTCCCTGAAGAAGTGATGGAGCATGCAAACAGTGTACCAGAAACGATTTCAGAAGAAGATTTAAAAGATCGCCGTGACCTGCGTGACCAAATGATCGTAACGATTGACGGTGCAGATGCGAAAGATTTAGATGACGCTGTTACAGTAACGAAGCTCGAGAACGGTAACTACAAGCTTGGCGTTCATATTGCGGATGTAAGTCATTACGTTCAAGAAGGTTCTCCAATTGATGTAGAAGCAGCGGAGAGAGCGACGAGTGTATATCTTGTTGACCGTGTAATTCCGATGATTCCGCATCGTCTATCTAACGGTATTTGTTCGTTAAACCCGAAAGTAGACCGTCTGACGTTATCTTGTGAAATGGAAATCAACAACTTAGGCGACGTTGTAAAGCACGAGATTTTCCAAAGTGTGATTAAAACGACAGAGCGTATGACGTATGCTGACGTAAGAAGCATTTTAGAAGATGAGGACGAAGAGTTAATCAAGCGCTATGAGCCACTAGTACCGATGTTTAAAGAGATGGGTCAATTGGCACAGATTTTACGTGAAAAACGTATGCGCCGTGGTGCAATTGACTTTGACTTTAAAGAAGCGAAAGTATTAGTAGACGAAGAAGGTAAACCGACAGATGTTGTCATGCGTGATCGTTCTGTATCAGAGAAGTTAATTGAAGAATTTATGCTTGTTGCGAACGAAACAGTAGCAGAGCATTTCCACTGGATGAACGTACCATTTATGTACCGTGTCCATGAAGATCCGAAAGAAGATAAGCTGGAGCGTTTCTTCGAGTTTGTAACGAATTTCGGATACGCAGTAAAAGGACGTGCGAACGAAATACATCCTCGTGCGTTGCAACAAATTCTTGAAATGGTTCAAGGACAGCCGGAAGAAGTAGTTATTTCAACAGTAATGCTTCGTTCAATGAAGCAAGCGCGTTACGATGCGGATAGCTTAGGACATTTCGGTTTATCAACTGAGTTCTACACACATTTCACATCACCAATTCGTCGTTACCCAGATACAATCGTTCATAGATTAATTCGTGAATACATCATTAACGGTAAAGTCGACAACGAAACACAAGCAAAATGGCGTGAAAACTTACCTGAGATAGCAGAGCACTCTTCTAATATGGAACGTCGTGCTGTTGAAGCAGAACGTGAAACAGACGAAATGAAAAAAGCAGAGTATATGGTTGATAAGATTGGCGAAGAGTATGACGGTATGATTAGCTCTGTAACAAACTTCGGTTTATTCGTAGAGCTTCCAAATACAATTGAAGGTCTTGTACACGTTAGCTACTTAACGGATGATTACTACCGTTATGACGAGAAACATTTCGCAATGATCGGAGAACGTACAGGTAACGTATTCCGCATCGGAGACGAAATTACAATTCGTGTTATTAACGTAAACAAAGACGAGCGTGCAATCGACTTTGAAATCGTTGGCATGAAAGGTACACCTCGTCGTAAGTTCAAAGATCGTCCAGTCGTTATCGAACAGCCAAAAACAGGCAGAAAGAAACGCGGTGGACGTAGCGAGCGTAGTAATGAGCGCGGTGGCGAACGCGGCACAGGAAGAAAGTTTGATCGTGGTGGCCAAGGAAAAGGAAAAGCATCAGCATCCACATCTGCTAGTCAGCCGGGTAAAAAAGATAGTAATAGTAATGGCAAGAAGAAAAAAGGATTCTTTGAAAATGTACCAGGATTCAAGAAGAAAAAGAAAAAGCGTAAGTAAGAGAAGAGTGGCTTCGCTTTGATGAAAAGCGGGGCTTTTTCTTTTTTATTGGTGGCTTGAGAACGAGCCACTTTCGCTTTTTATGGAATCTAGCTACAGTGGCTAGAATGTTCGGCGGCTTCGCTTCCTCCCAAGAGGCAAAGAGCGCCTCAAGGTCAGAAGCTCCATCCACCTCACATTCTGATCGAGCCACTTTCGCTTTTTATTAACATTTGTTACAATAGTAAAAATAGAGGAGGGACGTTATATGCCAAAGGGTACAGGTAAGGTTATTGCACAAAATAAAAAAGCTTTTCATGATTATTTCATCGAAGAAACATACGAGGCAGGGCTTGTCCTTCAAGGAACGGAAATTAAGTCGATTCGCGCTGGACGCGTGAACTTGAAAGATGCATTTGCTCGTGTACATAATGGTGAAGTATGGGTTCATAATATGCATATTAGTACATATGAGCAAGGGAATCGTTTCAATCATGATCCACTTCGTACAAGAAAGTTACTTCTTCATAAAAAAGAAATTGAGAAGTTAACGGGTGCTTCAAAAGAAACAGGCTATGCATTAGTTCCAGTTAGAATTTATTTAAAAAATGGATTCGCGAAAATGGCACTTGGTTTAGCAAAAGGTAAAAAGCAATATGATAAGCGTAACGATTTAAAAGAAAAAGAAGCTAAACGTGAAATTGCCCGCGCGTTCCGTGATCGTCAAAAGATGTAATACAGATATTTACATTTGTAAAACGGCGCACGTATGATATAATAACTTATGTAAGATTGTTGCACATTGAAAAACAGCTCTTAGTAGCTATCACGATATTTTCTTCGTATGCTCCATTTTTATCATGGGGACGTTACGGATTCGACAGGGATAGTTCGAGCTTAGGTTGCGAGTCGAGGGGATCGGCCTCGTTAAAACGTCAAAGCCTATAATTGGCAAACAAAACAATCTTTCTTTAGCTGCTTAATTGCACTAAAGGTTCCTCCCTCCATCGTCCATGTGGTAGGGTAAGGGACTCAAACTAAGTGGACTACGCCGGAGTTCGCCGTCTGAGGGCGAAGGAAGAGAACAATCAGACTAGCAACTTGGAAGCCTGTCGATAGGCTGAAGAGTTCGCGAAATGCTAATATATCGACTACACTCGTAGAAGCTTAAGTGCCGATATTTTTGGACGTGGGTTCGACTCCCACCGTCTCCACCAATACATAACTGTTTGGTGGTTTTTTATTTTGTATGATATGAACCATAACTTTGCCAGGCTGGCGGGGTTATGGTTCTTTTTGTTTTGTAGTTTTATAAAATGCTTAAGTTGATGGGGGAGGGCGGTACCTCTGAAACAGAAAATGAAGAAATAGTTATTGATGATAAGCAGGTAGATACTATAGATGCCCTTAATGATTAAATAATATGTATTTAAATCTTCATATCCTTTGTGTTTCTATTCATATCTATTGTAAGATTATATAGAGTTCTCCTAATAAGCTGTTATAATGGCTTTTTTTAGGGGTTTCATATTTATAAATCTTAAAATGTTTTTTTGAGATAATTTTTTATCTAACCAAGTTATATTGAAGTAGAGGTGAACCATAGGTGAAGCAGGTGTTAGTAATTAAGAATGAACGGTCTTTTGCAAAGAAAATCGTAAGCGGTTTAAAGCAAGAAGGTCATTTCATTTTAAAACTTCACAATGAAAACCAAGGTTTAAATATAGTATATGAACAAGATTGGGATATTATCATATTAGATTGGGATTCACTAAGTATATCTGGCCCAGAAATTTGTAGACAAATACGACTTGTTAAAACGACACCAATCATTATTGTGACCGACAATATTTCTAGCAAGGATTGCATAGCAGGGTTACAAGCAGGAGCAGATGATTATATTAGAAAACCATTTGTGAAAGAAGAATTAGTAGCAAGAGTTCAAGCTATTTTAAGAAGAAGTGACTATAATCAGCAAAATGAGATGAATTTTTTTCAGTTTAAAGATCTCTTTGTTGATGCATCTAGCAATATTGTGAAAAAAGGTGGTAAAAATCTCTCACTTACGAAGCGTGAGTACGATTTACTCGTATTTTTAATCAAGAATAAAAATACAATATTGAGCCGTGAAATGCTTTTGAATCAGGTTTGGGGATATAACGTAGTAGTAAATCCGAATGTAGTAGACTTATATATTGGATATGTAAGAAAAAAGTTAAAGTGTGAGAAGAAAGACAGATATATTCAAACGATACATGGCAGAGGTTATTCAATGGTGGATTGATAAAAATAAGATAATAAAATAGTTTCTGTGAAATATGAAAAGACGGAAACTATAAAAAGAAGATTGCTATCAGATAATGAAATATGAAAAAATTAGCTATTAATGAGCTTTTTTTTCAACAGAAATCATAGTTTATAATGTGCTAATCTATCAGTTAGTACGTGTGGGGGATGGATCTGGTGGAGACTGTATCTAATTTATTTTTAATTTTATTAACTCACACCATTCACAAGATTTTCACATAATTAACGACTATACTTATTATCAGGATGTTCAAATGAAAATGATTATCAATAGCAATTTAGATGTATAAAAGTTACTATCTAATTTAATCTATGAACTTTATCATTTTCGAACTAAATTACATAATAAGGAGTATACGTATGAAAAAAACTATGCTTTTAAAATTAGTAAGTATTCTAGCAATTTTCACTTTAATGTTAGTAGCTTGCTCAAATCCAAGTAATGACACGAAAGAGTCGAAGGCTAATAAAGATAATGGTAGTGATAAGCCAAAAACGGTTGAAATCACTGATGCACATGGAAAGGTTACTGTTCCTGTAAATCCAAAGAATGTAGTTGCTTTAGATAATAGAACTTTTGAAACTTTAGCTGATTGGGGAATTAAATTAGCGGCTGCTCCACAGGATATTATGCCTGCAGATTCAGCGTATAAAAATGATAAAACAGTTAAAAATATCGGAAATCACCGCGAACCAAATCTTGAAGTTATTGCAGCGGCAAACCCTGAACTTGTAATCGTTGGTCAAAGATTTGCTGGCCATTACGAAGAAATCAAAAAATTAGTTCCAAATGCAGCTGTTATTGATCTTAATGTTGATGTTTCTGAGAAAGCTACTAAGCCTGGCGAAAACTTAGTAAAAGGACTTAAAGATTCTACAATTACTTTAGGGAAAATCTTTGATAAAGATAAAGAAGCTAAACAAGTAGTAGCTGATTTCGATAAATCTATTGAAAAAGCAAAATCTGCTTATAATGGAAAAGATAAAGTTATGAGTGTTATCGTTACTGGTGGAAACATTGGCTTTGCAGCTCCGCACTCTGGTCGCGTTTGGGGACCAATGTATGAAATCTTCGGCTGGACTCCAGCACTAGAAGTTTCTAATTCTACTGCAGGTCATAAAGGTGATGATGTTTCTGTTGAAGCTATCGCACAAACAAATCCTGATTGGTTGTTCGTATTAGATCGTGATGCTGCAACATCTGATGCAGCTAAGTCAGCTCCTGCTCAGGATGTTATTTCTAAATCACCAGCTCTTCAAAACACAACTGCTGTTTCTAAGAAACAAGTTATTTATGCACCAGCAGATACTTACACAAATGAATCAATTCAGACTTATATAGAGTTATTTGGAAATATCGCAAAAACTTTAGCTAAGTAGTGTAAAGGAGCACGAAACAGTGTCAAAAAATATGATTTCTAGGGTTGAGAATATTTCTCAACCCCAGTTTTATAATCACAATAAAATATGGACAAAACCTTTTATAATAGCGGTTATAGTTGTTATAATTTTAGGGATTATATCACTGTTTACTGGAGTTTATGATATTCGTGGACAAGAGGATGGAATGGAGATGTTTTTCATCACTCGTGTTCCGAGAACAGTTGCATTGATGCTTACTGGAGCTGCAATGGCGATGGCCGGGCTCGTAATGCAATTAATTACCCAGAATCGTTTTGTTGAACCTACTACAACGGGGACTATCGAATGGTCAGGCTTAGGCCTGCTTTTTGTGTATTTACTATTTCCTGCCCCGACTTTAGTTCAAAGAATGACTGGTGCAATCATTTTTTCTTTTATAGGAACTATGATTTTCTTTCTATTTTTAAGAAGAGTTAAGCTTCGCTCATCTTTAATTGTTCCGATTATTGGATTGATGCTTGGAGCAGTTATTTCTGCAGTGTCTACTTTTTTGGGACTCCTTTTTCAAATGACGCAAAGTATTGAAACTTGGTTTGTAGGTTCATTTGCTAACATTCAGGTGGGAAGATACGAATATTTATGGCTGATTGTTATCGTTACTTTGCTTATTTTTATGTATGCGAATAGATTGACTCTAGCTGGACTAGGAGAAGATGTCGCAACAAGCCTTGGAGTTAATTATAATAGAATTGTTCTTTTTGGGACTGGCCTTATCTCTGTTGCTGTTGGAATTGTTGCAGCTGTTATCGGAAACTTACCTTTCTTAGGTTTAATTGTTCCAAACATTGTTTCCATGTTTAGAGGAGATGATCTTAGGAGTAATTTACCTTGGGTATGTGTGATCGGAATGGGGACAATAACTACCTGTGACATCATTTCTCGAACAATTATAAAGCCTTTTGAACTACCTGTTTCTTTAATACTTGCATCAGTGGGAGCAGTCGTGTTTATTACTATTTTATTGAGAAAAAGAAAACCAAGGAGGCTACGATGATTACATTAGACTATAAAAATAAAGAAAATGTCGAAGTCGATTCTAGCCTTCATAATAAAAGTAGATCAGCTAGTGCTTTTCGTTCTAAGAAGGAAGCAAAACGTTATTGGATTGTACTGACAACATTGATTGCTTTAGGTGTCCTTTCTTCATATGGACTTTTAGTTTATAACAATCCAGTTCCGATAGATTCCCCTTCTTTTATCCCAGTTGTTAAGAGAAGAATAGTAGCTATTGTCGCGATGATTATTGCTGCAGTTTGCCATAGCTTATCTACAGTTGCTTTCCAATCTATTACGAACAATAAGATTATTACTCCTTCGCTTTTAGGTTTTGAATCACTTTATTCAGCGATACATACGAGTACAATATTCTTCTTTGGTGCTAGTGCATTAATAAACTTTAATGGAATTGGATCATTTTTATTCCAAGTTGTTGTTATGGTCCTTATGAGTTTGATACTTTATGGATGGTTACTTTCCGGTAAATACGGGAATTTACAACTTATGCTTTTAGTTGGAATTATTATTGGTACTGGACTGAATTCTGTATCAACTTTTATGAGAAAGCTACTTGCACCTTCAGAGTTTGATATTTTACAAGCGAAATTATTTGGTTCTGTTAATCATGCAGATCCTGCATATTTTCCTATTGTAATTCCTATGATCATAATTGTAGCAGTATTAATTTTTGCGCATTCTAAGAAGTTGAATATTTTATCACTAGGAAAGGATGTTGCTACTTCTTTCGGAGTTAAATATCAACCTAGTGTAATTTATACGCTTGTATTAGTTGCTATTTTGATGTCCATCTCAACAGCTCTAATTGGACCACTTACGTTCTACGGCTTTTTAGTGGCAACCTTAAGTTATCAGGCGGCGGCAACTTATGATCACAGATATATTTTCCCAATGGCTTTTGCTATAGGATTTTTGATAATGACGAGTGCATACTTTTTAATGTATCATGTATTCAATGCTCAAGGTGTAGTTTCAGTTATTATTGAATTATTTGGTGGAATCATATTCTTAACTATTGTTTTAAGGAAGAGGGCTTTATGATAAAAATTGATAATGTTAAAAAGTTCTATACTGATAAGGTAAAAATAGGACCTTTGGATATTGAAATACCAAAAGCGGGCTTTACTTCTTTAATTGGACCAAATGGCGCTGGAAAGTCTACGACACTTTTGATGATTGGAAGACTTTTAGATATGGATGAAGGCCAAATTCAAGTAGCGAATATGGATGTTTCTGAATCCAAATCAAAAGACTTAGCAAAGATTTTGACTATATTGCGACAAGAAAATCATTTTGTAACGAGGCTTACTGTTAGGCAACTAGTTGGATTTGGGCGCTTTCCTTATTCAAAGGGAAGATTAACGAAAGAAGATGAAGTTATCATTTCTAAATATATCGATTTCTTAGATTTAACTAGTTTAGAGAATAGATATTTAGATGAGCTTTCTGGTGGTCAAAGACAAAGGGCATATGTAGCCATGGTATTGTGCCAAGAGACTGAATATGTGCTGTTGGACGAGCCTCTGAACAACCTTGATGTTGCTCGTTCTGTTCAAATGATGGAGCATTTGAGACGTGCAGCTAATGAATTCGGAAGAACAATTTTGACTGTTATGCATGACATAAATTTTGCAGCTAAATATTCGGATAAAATTTGTGCTATGAAAGATGGACAAATTGCTGCTTTTGGAACAGTAGAAGAGGTTATGGACCCAACACTTTTGACAGATATTTTTGAAACAAAAATAGAAATTATTAAAGGTCCTTATGGGCCCATCGCTGTTTATTAGTTACAAAATGAGTATGTAAAAAAGCTGCTGTCTATATTTTATAGGCAGCAGCTTTTTTTATGCAATTGCCGATGATAGCTCTGTCCCACAGGTATTTCATTACTTCCGGTCCTGCGATGCTTCAAACAATAAACTTGTAAATTATTCATAAAATGCAAAGGGATGCTTCACCTATTCAAGTATGTACCAAACGAAAAAATATCTCTGTATAACTTTTTAAAAGAATTCAGCTTGTTTTTTATATGTAATATTGCATATAAGAGTGTATTGATAAAAGTGTAAGGGGTCACTATAATGAGGGCATAAAGATAAATCACATTTTCGTAGCAAGAAAAAGGAGGAAATAATATGGAAATCGCAATGGCAGTTTTGAAATTTGTAGGTGGCGTAATCCCGTTAATTCAAGAACTTTTAAAAGCATTTATGTAAGTTTATTAGTTAGCAATCATTTATCAAGCATTATCATATCTTACTAAAAAAAGAACGGGGTGATTTTTCTGAATATTAAGAAAAACACTAAGAGAAGAAAGTTCCTTGCATGTTTATTAGTTAGTTTATGCACTATTAATTATTCATCTATTTCCTTCGCAGAAACACAAGTAGGTAATGCAACTGATGTAATCAAAAATGCTAGTGGCATTGATACTGGTATAGCAAATCTTAAATATAATAATCAAGAGGTTTTAGCTGTAAATGGTGATAAGGTAGAGAGTTTTGTTCCGAAAGAAAGTATCAATTCAAATGGTAAATTTGTAGTAGTGGAACGCGAGAAAAAATCACTTACAACTTCACCAGTCGATATTTCGATTATTGATTCTGTGGTGAATCGTACGTATCCAGGAGCGGTACAACTTGCAAATAAAGCTTTTGCAGACAATCAACCGAGTTTATTAGTGGCTAAGAGAAAGCCTTTGAATATTAGTATAGACTTACCTGGCATGAGAAAAGAAAATACAATTACTGTCCAAAACCCGACATATGGTAATGTGGCTGGAGCAGTAGATGATTTAGTATCTACTTGGAATGAAAAGTATTCTAAAACACATACGTTACCTGCAAGAATGCAGTATACAGAATCTATGGTTTATAGTAAATCACAAATCGCAAGTGCCCTTAACGTTAACGCTAAATATCTCGATAATAGTCTAAACATCGATTTTAATGCGGTTGCAAATGGAGAGAAGAAAGTGATGGTAGCGGCATATAAGCAAATATTTTATACTGTAAGTGCTGAACTACCTAACAATCCATCCGATCTTTTTGATAATAGTGTTACTTTTGGTGAGTTAACTCGCAAAGGTGTAAGTAATTCGGCTCCACCTGTTATGGTTTCAAATATAGCTTATGGTAGAACTGTTTATGTAAAATTAGAAACAACATCTAAGAGTAAAGATGTACAAGCTGCTTTTAAAGCCTTACTTAAGAATAACAGCGTCGAAACGAGTGGACAGTACAAAGATATTTTTGAAGAAAGTACCTTTACTGCTGTAGTATTAGGTGGAGATGCGAAAGAGCATAACAAGGTTGTTACTAAAGATTTCAATGAAATCCGAAATATCATTAAAGATAATGCTGAATTAAGTTTTAAAAATCCAGCATACCCAATTTCATATACAAGCACTTTCTTAAAAGATAATGCAACTGCTGCTGTTCATAACAATACAGATTATATTGAGACGACAACTACAGAATATTCAAGTGCTAAAATGACACTTGATCATTACGGTGCTTACGTTGCTCAATTTGATGTATCTTGGGATGAATTCACATTTGATCAAAATGGGAAAGAAGTACTAACACATAAAACATGGGATGGTAGCGGCAGAGACAAAACAGCTCATTACTCTACAGTTATCCCTCTTCCACCAAATTCAAAAAATATAAAAATCGTAGCTAGAGAATGTACTGGTCTTGCATGGGAATGGTGGAGAACAATTATTAATGAACAAAATGTTCCATTAACAAATGAAATAAAAGTTTCAATTGGAGGAACAACATTATACCCAACGGCTAGTATTAGTCATTAGATATAAAAAAGCGCCCTGTAATCAGGGCGCTTTTTTACTTATTCACAATTTTTACTCTTTCCAAAACTGTTCTAGCAAAATAACGATCATAGTACCTACGAGTAATCCGTTACTTAAAACATATTGTAAGGAAGAAGGAATTCCGCTAAATGCACTTTCTGGAAGAAACATTATTCCCAAACTGATTAATAATGAAATTCCTAATATAGTTAATCGGCGTTGATTTAATTCTTCACGTAAAATGGATTGAAATGAAATGCCTATTACTTGGACAAATGTTGCTAAAAGTGCGGCATTAGCAATAGGACCTGGTAGCAAGGATATAAAGTTTACAATTGAAGGAATAAAAGAAATTCCTGCTAATATAAGACTTGCTATAAGGAACGACTTCACTTTTCTTTGTCCTGTTAGTTGAATGAATCCTGCTGATGCAGGTAATGGTACAATTCCAATTGTAGAAAACAACGACGAGATAATATGCGATATGCCTCCGGCCCACACGCCGCGGTTCAGTATTTGCTTTTCATTTTCTTTAGATAAAGGAGCCACTTGTTTTACAGCCGAAATAGCAGCAATTGTATTTGCAACTAAAAGGAAGGTAAATAAATTTGCAGTTAGAGTCATTCCAATATCGAATCTAGGTGTGCCCCAAGCAAATATCTCTGGTAACTTAACTAGCGTTGTATGTGAAGGCATATGAGGTGATTTTCCTAATACTGCATACAAAAGCCAACCACATGAAATTCCAAGTAACACAGCGTAACTTTTCATCCATCCTTTCCCTTTAATTGATAAGAAAGTAATAAGGGAAAAAACAAAGAGCGCAATAGTGGCTGTTGTATAGTCAGGATGAGTTGCAGGTCCTTGTAATCCCATCATTCCTTTTAGTAACACACCACTAAGCTGAAGTGATAAGATTAAAAGAAAAGTTCCTGTAACTAAAGGGGTAAATAAACGTAAGATTCGATGAACAAGCCCTGTTATACCAAGAACGAAGAGCAATATACCTGCAATAATTAATCCGCCTTCTAAAAGTTGCAACACGTCTTTTGCACTTTGTCCCTGATGCATAGCGACTTGTCCCAATATGACAAATATACTTACCCATGAACCGGCTGGCCCGTCCGCAATGGGGTAGCGATGCCCAAACCACGCTTGTAGAAACGAACTTACTCCCACGACTAAAAAAGTCCGCTGCATTAATGTTGAGATATCTTCTATTGGTAAATGGAATATGCCACCAATAATGATAGGTAATGCAATTGCATTTGCTAATAGAAACACAAACCATTGTAGAATACTAAAACTCGTATCAAAGTGTTTTCTATTCATATTATTCTCCTTTGCCCAAAAAGAATCTCATAGTAAAAATCCATCCTTTCTACACAGTTAGATTAAAAAGGATGGATTTATTAAATCTATAAAATTATTTTAGTTATATAGATAGATTTTTAATTAATTACCATGTACGGAATGGTAAGAATTTCCCATTAAGTGTAATCACGATACGAGGATCGCCACCTTTTGGATCTTCTTGTGTATCCACACCTAGGTTGAAGTTAATCGCACTCATTACACCTTCGCCCGCTTTTTCTAAGATTAACTCTCTAATAGTTGGTGCATATTGTAACATCATTTCATATAAACGATATGCAATCGGGTCAGTAGGAGGCATTTCCATTACTTGGCCACGAAGTGGAACTACTGTTAATGCTTGAACTACTTCTTCATCTAATTCTAATAGTTTACCGATTTTTTCTGCTTCTGGACGTGTCATTGTAGCTTGTCCTAATAACGCTGTTACAACCCAAGTCTCAGAGTTTTCACTTACTTTTGCAATTTCTTCCCAAGTTAACCCTTTTTTAATTTTTGCCGCTAGAATTTTTTGTGTAGCTTCTTGTCTATTCATATCTAATACTTGTTTTTTCATATCTCATAACTTCCCTTCATGTACGTAATAATTATTATTTTGCTTCACTATTTAACGCTTTATATCCATCAACCACTACATCTAATTTACCTGTGTGAGGGTCAATAACTAAACCGTGTACAGGAACATCTTTTGGAATAAGTGGGTGATTTCTTACTAAATCAACATTAGCTTGTGTTGAATCGCAAACATCATCGAATCCGAATAGCCATTTTTTAAGGTCAACACCAGCATATTCAATCGCTGATAAAATTTCTGGTGAAGCTACTCCACGATCTAATATTTTTTGAAGTGTTCCTTTTGGATTCGTTTGGCTCGCACCACATCTATGGTGTCCAATAAGGAAGATTTCATCTGCATTTAAATCGTATACTGACGCGACAACACTTTGCATAACACTATCGAAAGCAGAAGCAATTTTACCACCTGCATTTCTGATGACTTTTGCATCACCATCGTGTATATCTAAAGCTTTTGGAAGTAGCTCAATTAAACGAGCATCCATGCAAGAAACAACAACCATACGTTTTTTAGGCATTTTTGTCGCTTCACGAGGAGCGTATTCCTTATTTTCTACAAATTGTTCATTGAACGATAGAATTTCTTGTAATAACATATTTGTAACCTCCTTTAAATCTAGATGTATTTTTTTGTTGCGTCCTCTGTGTTATAAGTAAATATAACTGATAAATAATGTGATGTAAGAGGATAAACTAAGTATAGTGAATTGTATCGATAAGCAGAATAAGTTGGCGAAACACTTTCGGGCTTTCTACTTTCACGGTGAAAGGATTGGTTTATATCATTGATCAAACAGATTTTGAGATACTGAAATTATTAGGAGAAAACTCAAGAATACAATGGAAAGAGCTTGGCCAAAAAATACATATGACGGGGCAGGCCGTAGGAAATCGAATTCGAAGATTAGAGGATTTAGGGATTATTGAACAGTATACAATTGCAATAAACCGAATCAAATTAGGACAAGTAGTGACTGCATTTGTTACTTTGTTCGTAACAACAGCTAATCACCAAGAGTTTATGAATTTCTTTCAAGGAGAAGAAGGGATTTCTGAAGTACACCGTATAAGTGGTGAGGGGTGTTATTTATTAAAAACACATTTTGCGTCGAATGAAGACTTAGATAACTTTCTAGGACGACTATTAAAATACGGGAATTATCGTGTTAACTTATCAATAGGAAAGTTGAAATAAGGTTTCTTTTCCTTGGAGGGGATGGCAACATTATTTGCTAAACTTTATTTGTATAGAGATAATGAAGTCGTTTCATGTTTATCTTAAATAGTCAGAGCCTTACTACAATTTATGTGTAGTAAGGCTTTTTAAAGTTGTTAAAAAAATACATTGTAAGGAAGAAGGAAAGCCGTTAACAATAATGTAATTTCTAATAGAGTTAATTGATTGTATTGTGAAATTTTTTGAGATGAATCTTATAGAAGGGATTCTTATAGGAAGGGGATGTCCATGTTCGATTCAACAGATTTTAAAATTATAAAGTTACTACAAGAAAACGCTAGAATGAACTGGAAGGAAATTGGAGAGACAGTACATTTGACTGGCCAGGCTGTTGGGAAACGAATTAATAAATTAGAAGAGGCAGGTGTCATTCAAAAATATACGATAGATATCGATAGGACTAAGTTAGAAGGGTCTATTATGACGTTTGTTACACTATTTCTGCATGCACCACATTATCATAATCAAATTCAAACCTTTTTTGAAAAAACGGACGTAATTACTGAAATGTATCGTATAAGTGGCGATGGCTGTTATATCATGATTCTTCACACATCTTCACATCAACAATTAGAAGAGACTCTTGCAGATGTTTTACATTATGGTGATTATCGTATAAATACTGTCATTAAGACAAATGAAAAAAAGAAAGAATAAGATATTTATCCTTTCTTTTTTTTATATGGAAATGGAATTCTTTATTTGTTTTTGTTTATAAAACTGTTTGCTGACATGACTTTTGCATAAATATCACCAAACTCTAATGCGCTCATGAACGATTGATGAGCGTGTACTGCGGGGATTAGATTTCCTTGAAATTCTAAATCTTTTGTTGTACAAGCATCTTCAATTACAACGCATTGAAATCCTAAATCACTGGCAGCACGTACTGTTGCATCAATACATACATGAGTCATCATGCCGCAAATGACTAGTTGATCTATTTTTTCTTTTTTTAATGTTTCAAATAAATTGGTTCTTAAAAAACTGTTAGGGTGATGTTTTTGTATGACTCTTTCGTTAGCGATTGGCTGTACATCATCATGAATTTGAACACCTACTGTTTCAGGTAAGAAGAAAGTAGCTCCTTCATTGTTCGCAATATGTTGTACGTGAATAACTGTGTTATATTTTTCACGAAATACTTTCAAGACTTCTTTCGCTTTTTGTGCGGCTTTTTCAGGTTGATGCAATTCCATATTGCCGCCTTCAAAGTAATCATTTTGCATGTCGACTAATAGTAACGCTTCGTTCATCATTAATCCCCCCACAATTATTTATACAGCACGTTATTTGTACTGTACCGTTATTATATAAATTGCAACTATGTGGAAGTAATAACGTCATGAAAAGGTTTTGACGTATATGGTTTCATTGTGAAAAAGCTAAAGGATGCAAAGAAAAGATGGGGACAATTTGTTTGTGGTTTTTTGATTTAGAAACAGAAAGTGGATGTAGATATTAACTTAATGATGCATCTAAGCAAACGTACTATTAGATGAATCATTAAGTAACAAAGGAGCTGGGTATTTTCATACGTTGTTATCTGTGTTTAGTGATAGCTTTTGTTGCTCTTTTAATTTTTCAGGAGTCACGTCATTTCCTAAAGGATCTAATATTTTTAATCCTGTAACAGTGGTGTTGATTTGACCGCGAATAATTTGAAGATACTCCTCGCGTAATTCTGTGCGCTCATTTAATTCTGTTTTTGTTAAACCTTCTTCTTGTTGTTTTTTAGCTAATTCATTAATTCGATTTAAAACTTCAAGCATTGTTTTCTCCGCCTTTCTTTTTTGTATTATTCGATTAGATTGTAGTTTTTCATTATGATTATGGTTGCTATCATCATAGTTTCGTTAATAGTGTTTATCGTACTTTCATTCCAAAAGTACGATAAACACGGTGATTAAAACTGGTCATTCCAAGACGTTACTTCATCTACAGTTAATCGTACTGATGGGAATCCTGGCTCTTTTGCTTTGCCTAATGCAATCATTAAAACGTCAGTTAAGTTTTCTTGAACGTTAAATGTTTTGCGGAATTCTTCAACGTTATAGCCAAGCATTGGGACGGTATCATATCCTCTCGCTTTTGCAGCAAGCATAAATTGCATAGCTAGCAAACCACCGTCAAGCATTTGCCATTCTCTTTTTCCTTGTTCACTTACAGGTGCATAAAACTCACGAATACTGTTGTTTAGTCTAGTTTTAATTTCTTCTGTCATGAATCCAGCAGCTACTGCACGCTCATTCACTTTATTGATATGTTCGAATTCATGGGCGTTATTTTCGCTTAAAATTACGATCATAGCTGATGCCTCTAACACTTGTGGTTGATTTAATGCGATTGGATGAAGCTTTTCTTTTAAATCTTGATCTGTGATTACCATGAAACGCCATGGGTTTAAGTTGGAACTACTTGGTGCTAGCATTGCTTCCTCTAAAAGTTCTTTAATTTCTTCATCAGAGATTGTAACTGAAGGATCATAAGAGCGAACGGAACGGCGCTCACGAATCACATCATAAAAATTTGCAGTACGATTTTCTTTTTTCATTTTAAAATACCTCCACTAAGTTGATGTTCTGTTATAAGTTGCTTACATGCATCATTATGGTATAGTACAGGTACTATGAAAAGTACGCACTTTTCCGTGATATAGACACCATCTCGTGACATAGGCACGAGAAAGTGCCTATCAAAATACAGAAGGAGTTCAATATGAAAAAAGAGTATAACAATAGAATTGAAGTCGTTTTGGATGTAATCGGGGGTAAGTGGAAATCCCACATTTTATATCATTTAACAAGCGGACCGACAAGAAACGGTGAGTTAAAACGATTGGTAACTGGTATTACACAAAAAATGCTTACAGAACAATTGAAAGAGCTTGAAAAGGATGGACTTGTATCTAGAAAAGTATATAATCAAGTACCGCCGAAAGTTGAGTACTCTCTTACAGAACAGGGACAATCATTAAAACAAGGTTTAAAAGTAATTTGTGATTGGGGAAGCGACTATATTAAGCATAAATATCCGAATGGTGAAGTGATAGTGAAAGAGGACGATCATATTTGATTTAACACTTCTGTAAGTATAATTTTGCTATAATAAATAAGTACTTATACGAAGGGGACTAAAAGAGAAAATGAAGTTTAATATCGATCATTACATAGCTAGCGTTTTACAGTGGATATTGAATATAGCGTTAATTATATTGTCCATTGTTTTATCGATCTTTTTAATTAACGAGACGATTACATTTATTCAATACATATTTTCAACAAAGGAATATACATCGTATAAATTGGTTGAGAGCATCATCGTTTATTTCTTATACTTCGAGTTCATCGCATTGATTATTAAGTATTTTAAGTCGAATTATCATTTTCCGTTACGTTATTTTATTTATATCGGAATTACGGCTTTAATTCGATTAATTATTGTATCTCATGAGGAACCGATGGAGACGTTGTTATATGCGGGATCCATTCTTGTTTTAGTTATTGCTTTATACATATCGAATATGAGAGATTTGAGAAAAGAGTAGTAGTGCAGACGTAAGTTTGCACTACTTTTTTACATCTTGACCTTCAAGTTGCTTGAAAGTTTACAATGTAAATAGGGCGTTTGAAATTGAAAAAAATTGAGAAATTAAGTGAAGAGGTTTCTTTTACTTGGAGGTTATAACAATGAGTCAGGAATTGAAGTTACGTCCTTTAGAACGGGAAGATTTAAAGTTTGTACACGAACTTAATAATAATGCCCATATTATGTCGTATTGGTTTGAAGAGCCGTATGAGGCATTTGTGGAGCTGCAGGATTTATACGATAAACATATACATGATCAAAGTGAACGCCGATTTATCGTTGAGAAAAATAATGAGATGGTTGGATTGGTCGAATTAGTGGAAATCGATTATATTCACCGAAGAACTGAATTCCAAATTATTATTGATCCTAATTATCAAGGGCATGGCTACGCAGCAGAAGCGACGCGTTTAGCGATGGATTACGCTTTTTCTGTATTAAATATGCATAAGATTTATTTAGTTGTGGATAAAGAAAATGAGAAAGCAGTCCATGTGTATAAAAAGGTTGGATTTATAGTGGAAGGCGAGCTTTTAGACGAGTTTTTCGTTGATGGTAACTATCATAATGCGATAAGAATGTGTATGTTCCAAAAGGAATATTTTAAAAATAAGTAGTTGAATGATTTGGAGGTAATGTTGACGCTTCGTAAAACTGTATGCTAAAATCCCTTTTAAGTATTAAGGAAGGTGCAGAACATGCTTTATATAAAATTTGTAAAACTCATTAGAAAACTTTGCTCCGCACAAATGTATACGGTGAAGCGTTGTACGGAGCTTAATCAAGGGGCATAAATCCCTATATTCATCGACTGAATAACTTTTCTAAAAAAAGTATAGTTTATCTATGCTTATTTGGTTATGGTTTTTCAGTTGATGTATAAAATAGATTAAGGGGCCATAGACAATGCTTTGTCTATGGCCCTTTGTGTATATTATTCCAATGAGCTTTTACTGTAAATTGGAGTAGTATGGGAAAAACCACGAAGCAGAGGGCTAGTGTCGAATGACGCTATCTCTCTGCTTTTTTTAATTTCAGGAAAAGAGGAATAAAAATGAGTTTACTTAAAGTTGAACGTTTATCACATAGTTTTATAGATAAAGTATTATACGAAAATGCTTCTTTTGATTTGTATAAAGGGGAACATATGGGGATTGTTGGACAGAATGGTGCAGGGAAAAGCACATTAATGAAAATATTGGTGGGGGAAATTATTTCTGATAAGGGGAGCATTAAGTGGCAACCTAATATTCAAATTGGACATCTTGATCAATATGCAGAAATTGATGGGAGCTATACCATTTCACAATATGTAAAGCGAGCCTTTTATGATTTGTTTGAAATGGAAAAGAGAATGAATAAGTTATATGAAGAAAGTGCGATGACTGGAGATGAGAATCAACTATTGAAAGCAGCTGAAATACAAGAACAGCTTGAGGCTCGTGATTTTTATTCAGTAGACAGCGTAATAAATAAGGTGGCAGCCGGTTTAGGGATTGATGCGATTGGGATGGATCGTGTTATTGATGAATTAAGCGGAGGACAACGGGCAAAGGTAATTTTAGCAAAGCTTTTATTAGAAGAGCCTACTATTTTATTACTAGATGAACCGACAAACTTTCTTGATAAAGAGCATGTTGAATGGCTTGCTAATTATTTAGTGAATTTTGAAGGGGCGTTTATTGTCGTGTCACATGATTTTGACTTTCTAGAAAAAGTGACTTCTTGCATATGTGATATAGAGTTTGGAACGGTGAAGAAGTATTGCGGCAAATACTCAGATTTTGTAAGACAAAAGGAGCATTTACGAAAAGATTATATTCGCCAATACTATGCACAGCAAAAGAAAATTGAAAAAACGGAAGAGTATATTCGTAGAAATATTGCTGGAGTGAATTCAAAAATAGCGCAAGGGCGTAGGAAGCAGTTGCAACGTATGGAAAGAATTGCGCCACCAAGTTTTACTCATAAACCGTGTATTTATTTTCAGGAGCTTCCCATTTCAGTTCAGACAGTTCTTGAAGTAAATAATCTTGAAGTGGGTTACGATTTTGCTCTCTTACCAAAATTGAATTTTTCAGTGATGGGTGGGCAAAAACTTGTTATTACAGGGTTCAACGGAGTAGGGAAATCTACTTTATTAAAAACAATCGTTGGAACTATTGCTAGTGTTTCTGGAGAGTTTTACTTCTCAGAGCAAATAAAGATTGGATATTATGAGCAAAATCTGAATTGGAGCAACGATTCTTTAACGCCACTGCAAATTATTTC
Organism: Bolla brennus; assembly: GCA_018250355.1. Lineage (NCBI taxonomy): Eukaryota > Metazoa > Arthropoda > Insecta > Lepidoptera > Hesperiidae > Bolla > Bolla brennus. The sequence continues at coordinate 18,029 of DWRB01000023.1, read as the reverse complement.
AGAACAGTTTCCTAAACTAAACGTGAAGGAGATACGTCATCATTTAGCTGCATGTGGTGTGAAAGATACTCATGTTTTACAAGAAATTCGTACGTTGAGTGGTGGTGAACAATCAAAGGTTAAATTATGCGGATTGTTATTATCACCTTGTAATTTCTTAATCTTAGATGAACCGACGAATCATCTAGATGCAGAAGCAAAGGAAGCTTTGCAAAAGGCGTTAATACAGTTTAAGGGGAGCGTTATACTTGTATCTCACGAAGCGAGTTTTTATCTTGATTGGGCAGATAGTATTTTTAATATAGAGACAGGATTAGTTAAGGGGGTGTGAAACATATGAGTGAAAATAATTGGAAAACGAAAATTATATTATTTTTGACCGCTCAAACGATTTCGTTGTTCGGTTCATCTCTCGTACAGTACGCGATTATATGGTATATCACCCTTACAACATCATCGGGGATGATGTTGACCATTTCAACTGTTTGCGGTTTCTTACCACAAATCGCGATTTCTTTATTTGCAGGTGTTTGGATTGATCGTTACGACCGTAAAAAAATGATTATGTTATCGGACGGGCTTATAGCAATTGCTACGTTAGTTTTAGCAGTTTTATTTTTAACAGGATATAAAAGTATTTGGTTACTTTTTATAGTACTGCTCATTCGTTCAGCTGGGACAGGGGTACAAACGCCAGCTGTGAATGCGTTAATCCCGCAAATCGTTCCGAAAGATCATCTTATGAAAGTAAATGGGATAAATAGCAGTATTACATCTTTAATTATGTTTCTTTCTCCAGCAGCAAGTGCTGCAATTCTTTCTATTGCTAGCATTGAAACGACATTTTTTATTGATGTTATTACGGCTATGATTGGAATTAGTATTATGTTTATCATTCAAGTGGAGAGACATGTGAATACAGAGAGTAAGCAAAAATCTAATTTACAAGGTATAAAAGAAGGCTTTGCTTACTTAAAAGAAAATGAATTAATTAAAAGGCTACTCTTTTTATTAATCATTGTCATGATTTTAATAAGTCCAGCCGCCTTTTTAACACCTTTAATGGTAACTCGTTCTTTCGGTGCAGAAATGTGGAGACTTACTGCTAGTGAAATGACTTTTAGTGCGGGGGCGGCAGCTGGTGGCGTATTGATTGCGGCATGGGGTGGTTTCCGTAATCGTATGCATACAACAGCGCTAGCTTGTGCGTTGTATGGACTGCTTATGATTGGACTAGGGATTGCTCCGGTATTTATTGTGTATTTAGTATTTAACTTTTTAATTGGTATAACAATGCCGTGCTTCAATACACCGGTTACCGTGTTATTGCAGGAAAAAGTAGAACCTTCTATGCACGGACGAATGTTTAGTCTTGTACAAATCGCTAATTCATGCGCGCTTCCTTTAGGAATGATAATATTTGGTCCATTGGCTGATATGTTTAGTGTAGAAATTTTGTTAATTTATGCTGGGATATTCGTGCTATTGTGTGCGATTTATGTTGTAGTAAGCAAGAGGTTTGAAGTGTAAATATTTATGTTTGAAAAGGTTTGTGAGGCAATTTAAGGTGCTTCATAAATCTTTATCGGTCTGTATTAATCAATAATTATTTATTGTAAAACGATAAAAAAGTATTGACGATTGATTTCGTTTTAGGTAATATGATGTTAACAATCTAAGGGTAATTATATGAATAGAGGAGAATGTGAAATGATAAATAAATACGTAGTAGCTATTTCTTTCATGATTTTAGCGATCATTTCTTTAGCTATACATGCTTCAAACAGTAAAGTGGGAGCGAATGGATTCCTTGAAGAACCTTTCTTTTTCCTAGTACCGATAAGTTATGTATTGTTTTTGAGTGGTATCAGTGTATTATTATTTGGATTTGTTACTTCAAAGCTGAAAAAAAGTAATAGATAAAATGAAGTTTAAGTAGTGAGGGATTCATTAATTAGGACAAAATACTCACTATAAAATAGGAACATACTATATGGAAGAAAAATAATAAGTGAGCTGAATCATGATGAATCATTATTTTTATAGTGGTAGACAAGTGGGAGCAGCTATTACACTGGCAGGAGCACAAGGAACAATTCATGCTGTGAATCAAGCGATTCAAATGCAGCAGCAAGCATATTTTGCACAAATGATGCAAGGGCAGTATATGTCGTACTCACAGCCTCCGATGCAAATTGTACATTACGATGTGCATCCAGCGGGTTTATTTTCCATTCCATATGGCGGGACATACTTCTTATGAAAGAAAGCGACTGATAAGAGTCGCTTTCTTTTTTATATTCCGCCTAGCTTCATTCCAAGGAATGCAAAAAGGATACCGATTATATAAGTAGCACTTAAATATAGAAATAGTATGCAAAAGTTTTTACGATTGAAGAGCTGAATGGATTCTAGCTTAAACGTTGAAAACGTCGTGAAGGCACCCATAAATCCAGTACCTAATAATAATTGCCAACCTGTAGTGACGCCATTGCCAATTATATATCCGAGTAAAAACGCCCCTGTTATATTAATGAGAAATGTAGCAATTGGAAAGGAAGTTTTATTTCTTTTTTTAAACCAATTGCTAATTGCAAATCGTGTAATAGCACCGAAGAAACCGCCAGTTGCCACTAATAAAGCTTCCATCATAAGTGATCACCTTTCGTAAGATGTTTCTTAAGTAAGAAATCACCTAATGTATAGCCAAGACCAGACATAATGAGTCCACCAAGTATGCTGCATGATACATATAAGAAAGCCGTACCCCATTCAGAAAGATGGATTAGTTGCACAGTTTCTACACTAAATGTTGAAAACGTCGTAAAGGAACCGATGAATCCAGTTCCAACGCCTGTGATAATTTCTGAAGGAAAGATGTTTCTCCGAGCGATATACGTAGTTAGCCACGCTAATAGGAAGCAGCCGGCTAAGTTAATAAGTAACGTAGCTAATGGAAATGAATGATGCCATGAAGTATGAATAGTAAGACCTAAATAATAACGAGAGAGGGCTCCTAATATACCGGCTATGCCAACGATAATATAAATCAATTTCTTCACCTCTTTACATAGCTTGCTCAAAAAAATAGACTCCTACCAGTAGTTATACTGGTAGGAGTCATTAGCTAAGCAGCAGTTATGGCGAACTCCATCGCCTATAATTATTACATATAGTGTACTAAAAATTGCGTAGAATTTCCAGTGAAGAAGTGGAGCTGTTTTGTATGTATGTGATGCTTTAAGATAGGGAACTTCTGTTTATAAACTAAATATAGTGATATAAGGTTTTTGATGTGATAAAATGTTTCTTATGTCTGTCATTTGTTTTTAGTTAACTGAAAATAAAGAAAAGTAAAATTGGTAGTTTTAGAAAAGGAGTCGTTCGTTTGAAAAAATTATTAAAAATAGTACTTATATGTATTTTAGTAGGATTGGGAGTTGTAGGTGGTTTTTTAGCGTATATGACACTTACAAAAGAACAGCCGGCTAATGTTATAAGTTTGAAGGTGGAGAATAATAAGGAACGCGTGTTAGCGCTTGGAAATGAATTTAAAGTTACAACATTTAATATTGGCTATGCTGGATTAGATAAGGATCAAGACTTCTTTATGGATGGTGGAAAGAGATCTGGTTCAAGTAGTAAAGAGCAAACGGAAACGAATTTAAAGAATATGCTTTCGTTTTTACAAAATGAGAATAGTGATTTTACGTTATTACAAGAGGTTGATATAAAATCACTGCGATCTTTTGATGTAAATGGACATGAATTTTTGAAAAAAGGATTACCTGATTATGCTTCGTCGTTCGGAAAGAACTATGATACAAAATGGGTCCCTGTACCAATTACAAGTCCAATGGGATATGCGGAGGCTGGACTAAGTACGTTTTCTAAATATACAGTCCAAACAGCGCAGAGGTTCCAACTTCCTGGAATGGAGCCTTGGCCAAAGCGTTTGTTTGATTTAGATCGAGCGATTGTTGAGCATAAAATACCTGTTAATAATGGGAAGTTTGTGAGACTCGTAAATTTACATTTGTCTGCGTATGATGAAGGCGGGAAAATTAGAAAACAGCAAGTAGAGTTTTTAAAAGAATATATGAACAAGCATTATGAAAATGGTGATTACGTAATAATGGGCGGAGATTGGAATCAATTACTTTCGAACGCTCAGTTAAGTGATCCGAAGTTTGTGAAAGAGCGCCCAGAGTGGTTAGTAGAGTTACCAAAGGACTTTACTGATGGTGGCTTTAAGTGGGCTGTAGATCCGTCTGTTATGACGGTGAGAGATGATGTGAAGAAATATGTGGAGGGTGAAAACTTCGTTACGATTATTGATGGTTTTATCGTTTCACCGAATGTGGAAATTGTAAATGTACAAGGGAAAGATTTAAAGTTTGAAAATAGCGATCATAACCCAGTAAGTGCGGTATTTAAGCTGAAGTAAACGATATGTATAAGTAGAAGGTGGGGCTTCATATATGGAGTGGTTAAAGAGAACTTGTTTTTCTAACCTTGAGAAAGAATCACAGAAAAATCATTTATTGCTGTTCATTACGATTTGTAGTTTCTTTCTTGGAATAATCGCGATTGGGTATTACGGATATATTTTTACAGAGAGAGCAATAGCGTTTTGGGTTTGTGGCATTTCAGTTGTTGTATTTGGAACGCTTCTTACTTTTATAGAAAGCATGGAAGCGATGTATAAATATATCATGACATTTATGTTGCTTATTATGTCTTTCATTATGGTACAAGCTTTTAATGAAAGTCCGGCTGTGTTTCAAATGATCTACTTTACACTAGCAGTTTCACTTATTTATTTAAGTGAACGTCTCGTTATCATTCTCGGCGGAGTGGCGGTTGTTATCACATTTATTCTTTGTAGTTATTGGCCGGAGCAATTTTTTGCTTATACAGCGGCATCTGAAGCTGCAAACTTCGCAAGCTTGTTAGCAATCGTAACGATCGCTATGTGGGGCGTAACGAAGATTGGCTCTAATCTGCTAGCTCGTTTAAGTGATGAGAAGCAAGAAGTGATGAGGAAAGCTCAGGAGCTAGAAGAGACTCAAAGACTTATTGAGGAAACTGTTGTGAAACTAGATAGTAATTTCAATCATTTAAGACAAAATATGAATACATCGATGGAGTCGATGAGTGAAATTAATTTTGCTTTTGAAGAGGTGGCAGTTGGTACTCAATCACAATCAGAGATGATGCATCGTTCAGTAGAAGTATTGAATGATATGGAAGGAAATATTGAACAAATCATTTCTCAAGTAAGAGGTGCATCGATTCGTGTTGATGAAAGTTTAGAGATTTCAAAGGGTAGTGTACATACTTTACGAAATTTTGAAGCGAATATGAGAAGTTTAAATGATGTTGTTTCACAATCAGGAATTATATTTAGAGATTTAATGATGCAGTCGAAGCAAATTAACGAAATTGTAGATGTAATAACGAATATTTCAAGTCAGACGAGTTTGCTAGCTTTAAATGCAAATATAGAAGCTGCAAGAGCAGGAGAGCATGGAAAAGGATTTGCTATTGTAGCGAATGAAGTATTAAAGCTTGCCGAAGAATCGAATCGTTCTGCGGGGAGAATTCAAGGTATTTTGAAGGAGTTTAGTAATCAAGCAAGTAAAGTGGAAGTGCAGGTAGAGAAATCAGAAAAAGTACAAGAAGAATGTAATGAAATGCTAGCAAGTGTTTTAACAAATGTAACGGATTTAGGGAAGTTTATTGATGCAATTAATGATGTAATGAGAGAGATTGTTGGTCATCAAGAAAACTTGCAGGTTAAAACGACGAATATCGTAAAGGATGTTACACATGCTTCTAATGTAATTCAGCAAACTTCTGCGGCTACGGAAGAAGTGTTAGCAAGTGTGGAAGAAGAAAAACATCGAAATGATATATCGGTGAAGACGTTACATACTGTTAGCGAGCAAGTGAAGTTACTAGAAGATATTTTAGAAAAGTAATATCTCTTGAAAAGGGCACACCATGTGTGCTCTTTTTTCATTTAAACGAATACTTAATAGTAATTTAATTGCTTTTCTGCGCGTTTTCTGCCAAGCTTAAGGAGATAAACTGAGACTTTAATTAGTGGGGCTATACGCTACTGATTATTAGTTGAACCCCGCAAATAGCGGAATAAAATACTTCAAAGAAAGAATTATATAGGTGACGCATATGATCGAAGTTAAGACTTCTGAACTTAGTGATGGAGAATTTAATAGAGGGGTATTTGCAACTCGTGATATTAAAAAGGGTGAGTTGATTCACTCAGCACCAGTTATCTCTTATCCGAATGAACAGCATGAACACATTGAGAAAACGTTACTTGCTGACTACGCATTTGAGTATGGGGTAAATCATACGGCATTCCTTTTAGGATACGGCATGTTATTTAATCATGCATATAATCCGAATGCAACGTATGATATTGTCTTCGAGAATCATACGTTTAACTTCTTTGCTTACAAAGATATAAAAGCGGGAGAAGAGATTCTAATCAATTATAATGGTGAAGTTGATGACGATGAGCTATTATGGTTTGATAAGGAAAAAGAAGAGAACGAAAAGTAAATTATAATAAGTAATAAAAAAGATGCTTTTACCTATGTAAAAGCATCTTTTTTATTGATGAAAATAAAGTAAAGGTTACAAAAAAATACCACTTTATTTTCGTATGGTATAGTAAGATACTGAAGGATAGTGTTTTGAAAAAGTAATATATTTTACAAATTGTTGTCTTTCTGATGACATGTCAAGTTTAGTAGCCCATTTGGGTTGCTTTATTATGCAATATATATTTTAATATGAGTGGCACCTCTTATAAATTAAGAGGTTTATAGGTGTCTCGAATTGATTTTGGGTACACTGTATCCACCACTTTAGGTTCGTTCATGTATGTGGGGATATTATGGGCCCGTATAACGGGATAAAAAGAATATAGAAATAGAGGAATCGTAAAATGAATATGCAAGAGGTTTATGAATATTTAAGTACGGTATTGCCTGAAGGTCATGTGAAACAAGATGAAATGTTAAAGAATCATACACATATTAAAGTTGGTGGAAAAGCAGATGTGTTCGTTGCGCCGACGAATTATGATGAAATTCAAGAAGTTATCAAATATGCTAACGAATATAATATTCCAGTTACGTTTTTAGGAAATGGATCGAATGTCATTATTAAAGACGGTGGAATTCGCGGGATTATAGTAAGTTTAATTCACATTACAGGTGTGACTGTAACAGGAACGACGATTGTAGCACAGTGTGGTGCAGCAATTATTGATGTATCACGTATTGCATTAGATCATAATTTAACGGGTCTTGAGTTTGCTTGTGGTATTCCAGGTTCAGTTGGCGGAGCATTATATATGAATGCTGGTGCTTACGGCGGTGAAGTATCGTTTGTATTAACAGAAGCTGTCGTAATGACAGGTGATGGAGAGCTACGTACTTTAACGAAAGAAGCATTTGAATTTGGATATCGTAAGAGTGTATTTGCAAACAACCATTACATTATTCTTGAAGCGAGATTTGAGCTTCAAGAAGGTGTGCGTGAAGAAATTAAAGAAAAAATGGATGATTTAACGTTTAAACGTGAATCAAAACAGCCTTTAGAATACCCTTCATGTGGTAGTGTATTTAAGCGCCCACCAAATAACTTTGCTGGTAAATTGATTCAAGAATCAGGTCTACAAGGTAAGCGAATTGGCGGAGTGGAAGTTTCTTTAAAACACGCTGGATTTATGGTGAATGTTGATAACGGAACAGCACAAGATTACATTGATTTAATCCATTTTGTACAAAAGACCGTTGAAGAGAAATTTGGCGTGAAGTTAGAGCGAGAAGTAAGGATTATTGGAGAAGATAAAGAGTAACGAAATCCGTATGAAAATGTGAATTATTTTAAAATAACATTTGGGTATTGTTGACAATTTGTTTTTAATTCAATATAATGGCTAATAATTTAACAAATAATATACGTTGAAAGAGCCCAGTAGCAGTTTGTCACTGTTAACGAGAGAGCTAGGGGTTGCTGGAACCTAGCACAAACAAACTTGCGAATTACACTCTGGAGTATCTTAGGTAATGCTAAGCGGATTGGCAATCGATATTATTGCTAAGAGTGGTATGAGTAGCTATGCTATTTATACAAACTGGGTGGTAACACGGTGAATAATCGTCCCTATGTCATAGACATAGGGACTTTTTGTTTTCAAAAAAATAGAAGGGATGAAAAAGATGAATATTATTGATGAATTAGAATGGCGCGGTGCCATTAATCAACAGACGGACGAAGAAGGTTTACGTAAGCTAATAGAAGAGAAAAAGATTTCACTATACTGCGGAGTTGATCCGACTGGTGATAGTATGCATATTGGACATTTGATTCCGTTTATGATGATGAAGAGATTCCAGTTAGCTGGCCATCATCCAGTTATTTTAATTGGTGGGGCAACAGGAACAATTGGTGATCCGAGCGGACGTCAATCAGAACGTCAACTTCAAACGTTAGAAGTAGTTCAGCATAATGTGGATGCGTTAATAGCGCAAATGAAAAAGCTATTTGATTTTGGCGGAAATAGCGAAGTGAAGATGGTAAATAACTACGACTGGACACATGAAATAAACATTATTGAGTTTTTACGTGATTACGGGAAGAACTTTAGCATTAATAGCATGTTAGCGAAGGACATCGTAGCAAGTCGTTTAGATACAGGAATTTCTTTCACAGAATTTACGTACCAAATTTTGCAAGCGATGGACTTCCATCATTTATACACGAAAGAAGATGTTCAACTGCAAATTGGTGGTAGTGACCAATGGGGAAATATTACGAGTGGTTTAGATTTAATTCGTAAGTTAGAAGGGCACGAAGCGAAGGTATTCGGATTAACGATTCCATTATTATTGAAATCAGATGGTACGAAGTTTGGTAAATCTGCAGGTGGTGCGGTTTGGCTTGATCCTGAAAAAACAACACCATTTGAATTTTACCAGTTCTGGGTGAATACAGATGACCGTGATGTAGTGAAATACTTGAAATACTTTACGTTCTTAACGAAAGAGCGCATTGATGAATTGGCAGTGAAGGTAGAAACAGAGCCTCATAAACGTGAAGCGCAAAAAGTATTAGCGGAAGAAATGACGAAATTCGTTCATGGAGCAGAGGCACTACTGCAAGCTGAGAAGATTACAGCAGCGTTATTTAGCGGAGATATTAAATCTTTAACAGCTGATGAAATTGAGCAAGGTTTTAAAGAGATGCCAACATTCCAGTCTTCAAAAGAGACGAAAAACATCGTAGAATGGCTAGTTGATTTAGGGATTGAACCATCTAGACGACAAGCACGCGAAGATATTAATAATGGAGCTATTTCTATGAATGGTGAAAAAGTAACGGATGTGGGGACAGATATTACTGTAGAAAATTCATTTGATGGACGATTTATTATTATTCGTAAAGGGAAGAAGAACTACAGCCTTGTGAAGTTAGGAGAGTAGTTTGTGTGAAAGGATGGGGGTAGGAAGAATACTTCCATCTTTTCGTATACACAATTTGGACATAAAGTTATCAGTAAATTTAGATAATTAAAAGGGTTATATGATTCTGCTGCCGAATATATAAGCTAGAGAAAATTACGGATAAAATAGCCCGAACCATGCAGGGCATGATTCGGGCTTATATTCAGATTAGTAAGCTAAGCTGAATAGACCTTTAATGTGTGATAAGTAACGAACGTTACTTGCTTCTTTCATTAATGATGCTGGTAAGCCTTTAAGTGGAGTATTGCTTGCTCCAATTGTAGCAACAGCATCTTTACGTCCTAGACTAGCAAGTGTTCCAGAGTTTACAGGTGCGAACTCTTCGAATGCTTTGCCTTCTAGTGCTGCGTATAAGTTGTATCCAATTAACTCACCCATTTGCCAAGCGATTTGTGCAGTTGGTGGGTATGGACGTCCGTCTGGAGCGAAGACAACAGCGCTGTCTCCAGCAACGAATACGTCTTTGTGAGAAGTAGATTGTAGGTATGCATCAACTGTTGCACGTCCACGGTTTACTTCAAGACCTGATTCACCGATTAATGGGTTACCTTGTACGCCGCCTGTCCAAACGAATGTGTTAGCAACAAGTTTTTGACCGTCTTTTAAGTCGATTTCATTGCCAGCAACATTTGTTACAGGAAGACCTGTTAAGAATGTAACACCGCGTGCTTCTAGGCTAGTAGTTGCACGTTCGATTAAGTGGTCTGGTAATACTGGAAGGATTTTTGGACCTGCTTCAACAAGAAGAAGTTTAACTTCTTTTGGATTTACGCCGTGGCTTTTTGCAAGTTTAGGCATAATGTCAGCAAGCTCACCAACTAGCTCAACGCCAGTTAATCCGCCACCACCGATTACGATTGTAGCATCAGCTTCGTTTTTCGTTTTTGCGTATTCACGAATACGGTCTTCAACGTGTTTGTAGATTTTGTTTGCATCAGCAGCAGATTTTAATACCATGCTGTTTTCTTCTAGTCCTGGAATACCGAAGTAAGCAGTTTTACTTCCTAAAGCAACTACAAGTGCATCGTAAGATAAAGTAGTGCCACCAGCTAGTTTAATTTCTTTGCTATCAACTGAGAATGACTCAACTGTTGCGATTTTAAGATCGATGTCTTTACCTTTGAAAAGCTTTGTAAGTGGCATTGCAATTGCTTGCTCAGCAACGTTACCAGCTGCAAGGCGGTGTAGTTCAGTGATGATTTGGTGTGTTGAGTATTGGTTAATCACTGTAACTTGTGCTTCTGATTTGCTGTAATATTTACGTACGTTTAAAGCGGCAAGAAGACCGCCATAACCAGCGCCTAAGATGACAATTTGTTTTGACATAGTATGATATCCCCCGTCTTTACTAATTGTTGTTATAAGTTAAATTATTTATTGTTACGTTCTGCACTAATTTGAAGGTATGCGTTCACAAAGCGGAACATTTTTTGTGCTTGTGGGTCTTTTAGTAATTTTAATAGACCGAACAGGCCGATAACTTCGTTGCTTTCGTCAGCACGATCTTTCGCTTCGATAGCAGTTGCAGCCATGCCTTTCACTGTATCTTTTACAGGTTCTACAAGCTCTGTGATTGCACTAACAGTGTCGCTTTTTAATACTTCATCAGTAGCAACAGTTTGAGCGAAGTCATAAGACTTAGTTAAAATATTAACAAGCTCAGTTAATTTTGGAAGCTGTTCTACTAGTGTTGTTAATGATTCTTGTACCTCAGGTTTTAACAACTGATCAAGTACATCAAGTTGTCCTTGGCTAGCAGAAATTTGTACAGTTTCTTGTTCTGGCTTTGTTTGAGTCATAGTTTCTGGCATCTCCAATTCTCCTTTACGATAGCAATACTCTTATTTTTGATAGGTAAGATAGTAAACGTTTGCGAAACTTTATACAAAGTTTCACAAAGCACAATAAAATGCCTTTAAATTTATGCCAGCAAGTAAGCTGAAATCATAAATCCAAAACCATAATGTCCTACCTATTATTTATGAACTGTCCGATACATGGCTTGTCCGCATAATGGAAAGTTCCTTTATCGGAAAGTGTATATAATATATATCCTATATTATATACTATATACACCTATGTTAACATAAAAATGATTCCTAATTATTTGATATTAAGCGTATAACGTAGTACTGACAAGGCGTGAAAGCGCATAAATTATTTTGATAAGGTAGGAAATGTACGTATATATAAATAAAAAAAGGAAAAAATGGACAAATTTATGTTCATTTTTTCCTTTTTTTATTGTTCACCTTCTGTAATTAGCATCGATGTGTTACCGCTTTTTTCAAGGTGGCATTCGCCCCAAGTACAAAGAGAATCGAGAATGGATTCTAAAGACCAACCGTAGTCTGTAAGAGAATATTCTACTTTCGGTGGTACTTGATTGTATACCTTTCTTTGAATAACTCCGTCTTCTTCTAATTCGCGTAATTGCTGTGTTAACATCTTTTGTGTAATACCAGGCATGAGACGTTTTAATTCACTCGTTCTCTTTGTACCTTTCGTTAAGTGGCAAAGAATAACGACTTTCCATTTTCCGCCGATAACCTCTAAAGTCGCTTCAACGGGAATATTATATTTCTTCATATAAAAAATCTCCTTTGATGAATATAGATTTCAGTTCTCCAACAAAAGAAGCTAAATAATTTAAATGTTACTAAAAAGTACCTATAGCACTTTAAAGTACGTACTTTTTATCATGTTGAATATGTTCCATAATAGCATACGTAAGAGGGAAATGAGTAGTACGGTACCAAAAAGTACCTATCGTACTTTAAAGTGCGTTCTTCAAAAAAAGAGTGAAGCCATTCATAATAGCATATATCAGCAGTAAAGTTATGTTTGTAGAAGATAAAAAGGCCTTTTTATCACACTATTATGATTGGATTTCTCGCATTAAGGAGGAGTTCAATTGAATTCATATACAGTATCTTCTTCGGCAGTACAGACGAATCGAAGAAGTATGTTTGCTTTATTAGCACTAGCAATTAGTGCGTTTGGAATTGGTACAACCGAATTTATTAGTGTCGGTTTATTACCATCTATTTCAGAGGATTTACATGTTTCTGTTACAACAGCGGGTTTAACCGTTTCTTTATATGCATTAGGAGTAGCGTTTGGTGCCCCAGTATTAACGTCGTTAACAGCTAGTATGTCGCGAAAGACGTTATTAATGTGGATTATGATTATTTTCATTATTGGTAATGGAATTGCGGCAGTGGCAACAAGTTTTACTGTGTTACTTATCGCGAGGGTTGTATCTGCGTTTGCGCATGGTGTTTTTATGTCGATAGGATCCACAATTGCGGCTGCGCTTGTACCAGAGAATAAACGTGCAAGTGCAATTGCATTTATGTTTACTGGTTTAACTGTTGCGACCATTACAGGCGTACCAATTGGAACATTTATCGGTCAACAATTTGGCTGGAGAGCATCGTTTATGGTAATTGTGGCAATTGGAATCGTTGCCTTAATCGCTAACAGTATGCTGATTCCGTCTAACTTGAAAAAAGGTACATCCGTATCATTTCGTGATCAATTCAAACTGATTACGAATGGAAGACTATTACTTGTATTTACTATTACTGCATTAGGGTACGGGGGGACATTCGTAACATTTACGTATTTATCTCCGCTATTACAAGAAGTAACAGGATTTAAATCAAGTACCGTTACAATTATTTTGTTAGTGTACGGAATTGCAATTGCGATTGGGAATATGGTTGGCGGGAAATTATCAAATCATAATCCGATTCGAGCATTATTTTACATGTTCTTTATTCAAGCAATTGTATTATTTGTTTTAACATTTACAGCGCCATTTAAAGTCGCTGGACTCATCACAATTATTTTTATGGGACTATTTGCGTTTATGAATGTTCCAGGGCTACAAGTGTATGTCGTTATCTTGGCTGAGAGATTTGTTCCAAGTGCTGTTGATGTGGCATCAGCGATTAACATTGCAGCATTTAACGCAGGAATTGCTCTAGGTGCTTACTTGGGCGGTATTGTAACGAACTCGTTAGGGTTAATTCATACGGCCTGGGTAGGAGGCATTATGGTAGTAGGTGCTGTTATTTTAACAGCGTGGAGTATGACATTAGAAAAAAGAGATCAAGTGAAATAAGGGAGAGAAAATATAATGAAAAATTTACAAAGTACAACAACATTGCATAACGGTGTAGAAATGCCTTGGTTCGGTTTAGGTGTATTTAAAGTAGAAGATGGACCAGAACTTGTAGAAGCAGTAAAATCGGCGATTAAAGCAGGATACCGCAGTATCGATACAGCTGCGATTTATGGAAACGAGAAAGCTGTAGGAGAAGGAATTCGCGCTGGTATAAAAGAAGCAGGGATTTCTCGAGAAGATTTATTTATTACTTCAAAAGTGTGGAATGCAGATCAAGGATATGAAACGACACTTGCTGCATATGAAGAGAGCTTAAAAAAATTAGAGCTAGATTATTTAGATTTATATCTTGTTCATTGGCCTGTAGAAGGGAAATACAAAGATACGTGGAGAGCGCTAGAAACACTGTATAAAGAAGATCGCGTGCGTGCAATTGGCGTAAGTAACTTCCAAATCCATCACCTAAAAGACGTATTAGCAGGTGCAGAAATGAAACCGATGATTAACCAAGTGGAATATCACCCTCGTTTAACACAAAAAGAATTACAAGCGTTCTGTAAAGAGCAAGGTATTCAAATGGAAGCATGGTCACCACTTATGCAAGGTCAATTATTAGATAACGAAACATTACAAGGAATTGCTGATAAGTATGGTAAAACGACAGCTCAAATCATTTTACGTTGGGATCTTCAAAATGAAGTTGTAACAATTCCGAAATCAACGAAAGAACACCGCATTATTGCAAATGCTGATATATTTAATTTTGAATTAACGAAAGAAGATATGGAGAAAATTGATGCGTTAAATGAAAATCATCGCGTTGGTCCAGATCCTGATAACTTTGATTTCTAAACTTATAGTGGAGAGAAAGAGTGCAAACAGTTTGCACTCTTTTTTTGTTTTGCTTATGTATAAAAAAAAATTCTAACTAAATAATAAACAGAAGAAAATTTGTTATTTCATAAGGGGTTGTAAACATGAATATAAAAAGATCGTTCAAGCTAATGGCCGCTTTTTTGAGTGTTTTATTTGTATTTGCGAACTTATTATTTCCACTTCAAAAAGCATTCGCGGAAGTTATGGATCATACAAAGTATGAAATGGATTGGAGTTATAGTAGGTCAAAAAAGAAACCAATTCGAACAGAGCTTATTAAAACAGCAGATGGAAAAATTGCCTTTTGCTTAAATGTAGATTTGAAATCTCCAAGCGGTCAAGATTTACCGGAAATGGGGAAAGTGGATATTAATGTGTACCGTGTACTATTAAATGGATATCCACAAAAGAGCCCACAAGAATTAGGTGTTTCTGATTGGAGAGAGGCCCATTACGCAACGCAGCTTGCAGTATGGAATGCATTAAAACAAATCGATATTAATGATTTAGATTTTCGAAATAAAAATGTAGAAAAAGTAACGAAAGATATCGTTGCAAAGGCAAGCGCTAGTGAAGAATTACAAGAAATTACGATGAGTGTCGTGCCGTCAGAAGAACAACAAGCAGTGTTGAAAAATGATTTCTTTGAAACAGGTTTATATACAGTAGAAACAAATGCGAAAAGCGGAACGTATAAAGTGCAAGCAACAGGTGCACCAGAAGGCGCGAAATTTGTAAATGAAAAGGGCGAAGCAAAAACGGAATTCAATGTAGGAGAAAAGTTCCGCATCTTAATTCCGAAACAAACACCAGCTGGTGGGTTTAGCTTTAAAGTATTAGGGAATTTAACAAAGTTACAAGGGATTGCACATAAAGGGACACCGACTATTCAAAATGCAGTTGTATTACTTGAGCGTAGTGAAGAAAAAACAAGTCCGGAGTTATCGGTAAGTTGGAAAACAACAAATGGTCATGATAATAATAAACCACATACTCCAAATGAACCACATAAACCGAATCAAAAGAGATAATGAAAAAGCATTGGCCGTGTGCCAATGCTTTTTATATGAATGATAAAATTATATTAAAAAAATTAAATGCGAGGTGAAATTACTGTGTATACAGTTTTAAAATCTATTTAGAAATAGTATAAATATATTAAAATCCGAACGTTACAATTAATAGATTACATTCACAAAATTGTAACATTATTCCGATTGAAAAGGCTATCAAACGAAGTGGAAAGCGTGTAAAATTCAGTTGGAAAAACTACCTATAGATGGTCAAATATGAAGAAAATGTAAGTCTCTATTATTATTCACAAGTTTAGATGTATAGATGACAATACTGAAATATATCTTTTACTATTCTCTTTTTTATGTAGAGAGAACTCATCACAAGTAGAGGGAAGTGAGGAGGATACGTTACATAAAAAATTTATAAGGTAAGAAAGCGAATACATTGAGAGGAATGCGGTAGTAATTGATACAGGTGCGCGAGGTGTTAGTCTATTCATTAAATGTTTTTATAAAAATAATAGGATGTTTTATTAAACGAATATTCATATAGGAAGGTTTTTCTAAATAAAGGAACAGGGGACACAGATTATGTCGAAGAAAAAGAGTAGTAGGGTATTAGTGGCTAGTGTTTGTTTAGCTACGTTATTAACGCCATATGGATTTGAATTACCTAAGGTGTATGCTGAGATGACGATTGAAGATAAGGAGAAACAGCAAGAAGAGCGAGTGTATCAATTGCTGCCAAAAGGTGATGTAGAAGGGATGCGTGAGTTGCATCAGCGTCGAATGAGTTTTTCACCTTATGAACCAACGGGCATTTATGTAAATCCAGGTGAAGAAGTAGTTATTCAAGTAGAAGGGACTCAACAGATTAAAGCTTATATTGGTACATATTCTTATGAAAAAGAAGAACCTAAACAATTCAATTTAAATCCTGGTGAGAATAAAATTTCTTCTCCAAATGGGGGACTATTATACTTTTATAATTATCACAACACAGGAGAAGTAGTGGCTAAAGTGAAAAAAGGTGGTACACCAAATCCTTTATTTATTTTAGGTAAACATACGACAGAAGATTGGAAACGTATGTTGAAGGATTTACCGAATCCATATGCAATTGAAATGAAAGGAGAAAATAGTTTACTAACTATGCATCCTGAGACTGTAGCGGAGCATTTAAAACAAGAAGATCCAGCTGCGTTATTAAAGAAACACGATGAAATAATTAATATAGAACATAAGATATCAGGTTTATCAAAAGATGGTGTGGGAGTTGCGAATCAAGGTAAACATTCCATTCATTTTGTTGAAGACTGGTATACGGACAATTATATGTATGCGACTTATTATCGAACAGCTTATAGTAAAGGGAATTTAGAGTCAGTACTAAATCTAGAAGAGTTAACTAATGATGGATGGGGGCCTTGGCATGAAGTGGGACATCAACATCAACAGAACACTTGGTTATGGGATGGACTTGGAGAAGTAACCGTTAATATTTATTCTTTGGCAGTTCAAACTACATTCGGGCATGAAACAAGGTTAGAGCAAGAGGGGCGCTATGAAGCTGCATTTGCTTATTTAGGTAAACCGGATGCACAAGAGAAGATGAATGTATTTGAGAAATTAGTTATGTTTTGGCAGTTACATTTAGCTTATGGGGATCAATTCTATCCGAATTTACATCAAATGTATCGTTTGTTACATGATACAGAACTGCCTAAATCTGATGAAGAGAAAAAGCAGATGTTTATTTATATGACGTCAAAAGTGGCAGGACAAAATTTAATTCCTTTCTTTGATAAATGGGGATTAATTGTAAATGATGGTACGAGAGAAAAGATTGAAAAATTAAATTTACCAAAATTAGAAAAAGAAATATGGTTATCTACAGATAGCAATCCAATTCGTGAAAAACAAACTGAGTTATATGAAGTTCCATATGGCGAGCCAAATAATGAAAAAATACAAAATGTAGTAATCGGTACTACATATGATGAGAAAAAAGCAAAAGAACTTGTGCGGAATTTAGGAGAAGGCGTAAAAACAACAGGTGTGATTATACAAGATAAGCCTGAAGTTGGAGAAAAAACTGTAAAAGTAGAAATTGTAGATAGAAAAGGAAATAAGAATTTAATTCCAGTTGTAGTGAATGTTGGATATGGGGATAGCTTACTTGTATATGGATTGAACTATACCGGGGAGGGAGACTTGAAGTCAACCGTAACTCTACATCATGGTACGAAAAAATTTAGTGCAACAGATACAAAAAATTTAATTCATGATTATTTTAAAGATGAAAAGTATTTTGAGTTCACACTGTATGATAAAGAAGGAAGAGAGAAGAAAAATATAGCGGTAAAAGGTTTAGAGAATACGCAAGCTTTTGCCAAGGAAGTAAATGGACTTGCATTTGAGTATGGAGATGTAGTGAAA